>PJEM01014705.1:0-33649 GCA_004023845.1 Helogale parvula | reverse complement strand
TTGGTCCATGTGTCTGTTTTTGTGCCAGTACCATACTGTCTTGATGATGACAGCTTTGTAGTAGAGGCTAAAGTCTGGGATTGTGATGCCTCCCGTTTTGGTTTTCTTCTTCAATATTACTTTGGCTATTCGGGGTCTTTTGTGGTTCCATACGAATTTTAAGATAGTTTGTTCTAGCTTTGAGAAGAATGCTGGTGCAATTTTGGTGGGGATTGCATTGAATGTGTAAATTGCTTTGGGTAATAATGACATTTTCACAATGTTTATTCTTCCAATCCATGAGCACGGAATGTTTTTCCATTTCTTTGTGTCTTCTTCAATTTCCTTCATAAGTCTTTTATAGTTTTCAGCATACAGGTCTTTTACATCTTTGGTTAGGTTTATTCCTAGGTATTTTATTTTTAAGTTACCTCTGTACCCAACATAGAGCTTGAACTCACAACCCCAAGACCAAGAGTCGCAGGCTCTGCTGCCAGGCATACCAAGAATAACCAGAATTTTAAATGTACTTATCCTTGACCTAGTAATTCATCAACCTAGCAAAGGATGGTAGGCCAGGAAAGATTATAGACACCGGAAAACATGCTACAAAGTTACAAACTTGAGAAAGGGTGTGCCCCATGGGAGGTGGAAATTTCCAGTGATTTCCTCCCTGTATGTGTGCAGAATTATGGTTAAGCTGGATGTGCAAGGTTGTTATTTGCAGATTGTTTATGATGTTAGAAAACTGGAGAAACAAGACAGATGGCATCAACTGGGGCTGGTCTTTCTGACGTAATCACGGTCTTTCTACCCAATGGAGTATGAGTAGAGCCACAAAAAGATTAAGGTAGATTTATACCTTCAGATATTGAGAGAACTTTAAGATGTACAATTTTATTCCTGCTCGTTGTATTTATTTCTTGACTTCTACATTCCTCTTAAATTTTTAAACAAAAATTGTGTATTTTTAAGGTATGCAACATGATACCATAGATATACATAGAGTAAAATAATTCTTACAGTCAATCTACTTAATGTATCATCTTTCCACGTAGTTGCCATTTCTTGTGTGTGACAGGGGCACCTGAGGTCTACTCTCCTAGCAAGTTTCCAGTACTCAGGACAGTGTTATTCACCCAAGGGTAGATTGTAGGTATACATGTAGGTTTCTGCAAAAATGTGGACGAAACATTCAAGGGTGTATGGTTTTCAGGGAGTAGAAATGGATATTAAGTATAGACAGAAGGAGGAGGGTTTGGCATTTCATCATATTCCTTTCTCTGCAGTTGAAGGATTGCCTTTGTTGTGTTGCTTTTGTACAAAACTATTACAGAAGACACATTCTCACTGATTGATAGCCACGCGTAATCTTTGCCTAATTTAACATGAGTCCATCAACACATACGTTATTTATGTGCCCTTCTCATTTATTCACTCACATTAATCATCACAAACCCACATGAGACGGGATCTGTTTTGTTCCCATTTGTGGATGAGGGAACCAAGGCACAGAGAGGTAAGTACCTTGCCCTGAGGTCACAGAGCTGTGAAGAAGCAGAGCCAGGATTTGAACTCTAGAAGCCTTATATTCCGCCCACTGGACCTTTGCTCGACGCTTTGATATTTGCCAGCATTGACACAGAAATTTGAGTCCTGGAGTGAGGTCTTGGTGACAATCTGTATACCGTTACTTGTTACAGACTTGAAGTTGTTTTTGTCCGTCAGGGAGTAGTTTTATTTAGTAACAGGCTGACATTGTTTCTGACCTCTGCTCTAGTAGGGACTTCTTTTTCAGATGCAGAAATTATCCAGCCTTCATCGGCCCACAATGAGATGATTACAGAAGGTGGGAGCTTACCCTTGAAGCCCCCCTTTTCTCTTTATTAAAACCCTAGTGTTGCTTTCTGAACGAAAAATCTAGACTCTCCTTTCCAGGCATGCTGTGAGTCCACTTGTGGCTGGCCAAGACCCATTGTTTTAACTCGCAAAGCCACAGGCTCTCAGCCTGGGCTGCCTGACTTCCCCATAGCAGAGCACTTGGTAGCTCAAGGTCATATGCCAAAGACTTTTCTGCTTTCTGCCTGCCTGCCTCAAGCACGGAAAACAGAATACTTTAAGTCAAGCTAGAGCTGAGGCCAAGGTGACTATTTGAATATAGCTAAGAATTTTACTGTTTGCAGAATTATATCATAGAATGGAACGCCTGGGTGGCTCAGTTTATTAAATGTTCGACTTCCGCTCAGGTCATGATCTCATGGTTCGTGGGTTCAAGCCCCGTGTGGGGCTCTGTGCTGACAGCTCAGAGTCTGGAGCCTGCTTCAGATTCTGTGTCTCCTTCTCTCTCTGACCCCCCCCGCCCCCGCTCATGCTTTCTCTCTGTCTCTCTCTCTCAAAAATAAATAAAACATTTAAAAATTTTTAAATAAAAAATTAAAAAGAATTATGTCATAGAAATAATAGTATTTGATCAGATAAACCTTCTTAGGAATGGTTGGAGTATTTGGGGGGGGGAACTGTGAGGGAGCATCTTTTTTCTGTCTGATGCTACTTGGAGACTCACAGGGCCCCATTGTTGAACTCGGTTTCTCGGGCAACTTCTTTTGTTCAACAAATACTTCCCCAAGAGCTCTTGGATGGCAGGCGCAGAACAACGCGAGCTAAATAAGACAGAGTCTGCCCACACCAAACACACACGAACGGAAGAAACCAAACTGGCAGCCAGTAATTACGTGGCTGCAAGATAAATGATCAGGAGGTATACACAAAGTACTCCGGAAGCACAAAAGAAGTGACTTCTAGATTGTCTTCATTTAGTCCCAATGGAGAGTTCAGCACAGAGAAATGACCTAACGTCTCCACTGGAAAACACGGGCGCCTCGGGGTATTTCAGCCCCTCACCTGTGCGTGGGTGCGTGCAGGAACCCCTGGTGTGGCACCTAGAAATGCTGGCCCTGGTGGCTGTGTGGACATCTCGTGACAGACCACTGGGGTGTCCACACCTTCTCGGGGTGCGACATTCGGTCTTCGTTGTTTTGTGAGCATCGTGTGCTTACTAAGTGTGAGTTAGGCCCTTGGACACAAAGATGAAAAATCCAGCCCCGTCCCTTTGGAGACTGGAGTCTGGCCCAGCTGGGGCCGGAGCAGAGCTGGCCACGGAGTGCTGAGCAGGAAAGAACACAGAGCGAGCTTCCGAGGAAGCTTTGGAATTAGGGTTCAAGGTCGCTGAGAGAGAAGAGACCTTCGGAATACAGGAAGGAATGTTGCACAGTTACAGATTTAAAGAGGAGCGCGTCTAAAAGAAATTACTGAAGAAACCTAAGTGGCTGGAGAGCGGATTAGCAGAGATGTTCTGAGAGGTCCCGAAAGAGTGATCTGACCTTCACTTTGCGAGGAAGAACGTAGGTGAGCGTCCCTGCAAGCCTGACTGCTCTCAGTGTGCTGTGTGTACTTGCTTGTTTCATGGCCTCCGTGGCCCCATGGGGTCTTATTATCCTTGAGTTGCGTTTGTGGAAATTGCAGCGCAAGGAAGTCCAATAACTTGCCAGTGTCGCATCTGAGCGGGTACGGGAGGCAGGTTCCCGGTGGTTCATTGCCCAGCAGAGCCCACAAACTTAACCACAGCACCACACTTAGCTGGAGGAACTTGCCAGACAGCAGTAGGGGAGAGCGTATCCTTGACAGAGCCAACGGGACAAGCTGAGGCCCCGAGGTGGGAACTCAGAGGTGGGTTTTAGGAGTTCAGGGCGGGCAAGGGGTGGGCTGTAAGGATTCAATCATGGAAAGTGGTGAAAACTGCAGCGTTGGACTTTCCTTCTCTTGGAGACTTCTGAGCAAGGGAGTGACATACTCACAGCTGGCCTTCGGCCGACTCACTGGCAGTGACAGCCAGAACTGACTGGAAGAGGAGAGAGCCTGGCAGGGGGGGAGGCTAGTTAGAAGGCAATGGTAGCAGTCTAGGAGGAGATAATTGGAGGCTGCAAGGATGTGGTGGCATCCACAATGAAAATGCGGAGAGATGAGAGACACGGAGGCGCTGGTGGCTGACAGGACACGGAGATGAGATGTGGGGGCGAAGCAGGAGAAGAAATCAAAGATCCTGCTGAGGTGTTGACCCCGGGCGGCTCATGATTGGTAGTGCTTTCTTAACAGGCGTGGGTGAGCGTTGAGTTTTGGAGATGACAAGAGAGAGAGGGCATTTGTTTTTGACAGAGTCCTCGTGGACATGCAGGGTGCCCAGACTGGGTTCTGGCTTCTCTTGAGAGAGAACAGTCTGGACCCTGTGACGCAATTGGGTTCATTCTCCAGGCCTGCCGGAGCAAAGGACCACAAACCGGGCACCTTGAACTACAGAGATGGGCCAACTCACAGTTCTGGAAGTCCAGAAGAGATCAAGGGTATTGGCGGGTTGGGTTCCTTCTGAGGGCTGAGGGAGAATTCCCTTCCATGCCTTTCTGTCGGCTCCTAGTGGTTCGCTGATAATTTTTGTCACCCCGTGGCTGGTAGCCACGTCACCCCCATGTCTACCTCATCTTCACACATGGTGTTCTCCGGGTATGTATTTGTGCCCAAATTTCCACCCTTGACAATCACGTTGGATTAGAGATCTGTCCTACCTCAAATGTGACCTCATCCTAATTGAAGTAATTTACATCTTTAATGGCCTTATTTCCAATTTAAAAAATTTAATGTTTATTCATTTTTCTTTTTTTTTTTTTTTGAGAGACAGAGTGTGAGCAAGGGAGGAACAGAGAGAGAGGGAGACACAGAATTGGAAGCAGGCTCCAGGCTCTGAGCTGTCAGCGCAGAGCCCATGTGACTGCGAGATCATGACCTGAACCAACGTCAGATGCTTAACTGACTGAGCCACCCAGGTGCCCCTAATTTCCAAATTAAATCATTCTGAGCTAGGAAGAGTTAACATGTGAATGTTAGGGGCAATACATTCAACCATGAGAACAGTGAATGAGATGAAGGCCTTCTTGCTCTCAAAAGATAAGTTGGGGCGCCTACGTGGCTGAGTCGAGTAAGTGTCAGCTCAGGTCACGATCTCATGGTTTGTGAATTCGAGCCCTGCATCAGGCTCTCTGCTGTCAGTGCAGAGCTCGCTTCAGACCCTCTGTCTCCCTCTCTTGCTGCAAAAAAAGATAACCAGGCTTTTCTTTATCTTAGGCATCTTCCAGAGGTTGGTGAGCAAGCCATTGTTGGCTTAAAATTTTTTATCAAGTCTATAAGGCTCAGGGCCTATTGATAACTAATGTTTGCAAACATTTTTAGTCAGCAAATGAATGCCAGTACCTCAGTTATTCCTGGGATCAACCTCCTCCTAGTTTTCTAGCTCTACAGGTTTTTTTGAACAATAATAATAATCCTTCTCCCAAATTCCATATTCCAGAGAAAGTGAATCCTTAGCTGGGAGCACATGGCCTGATTGCTGGAGGACTCTCACTTGGGAGTCGCTGCTTGAGTGAAGGAGGAAGTACAGACCAGAGCCCGAGCTGGGAGGGCCCAGAATGTTCAGGTGCAAATAGAGTCCCACATTCAGTACCCAGTAGGGA
Source organism: Helogale parvula (assembly GCA_004023845.1). Lineage (NCBI taxonomy): Eukaryota > Metazoa > Chordata > Mammalia > Carnivora > Herpestidae > Helogale > Helogale parvula. The sequence goes on along the minus strand of PJEM01014705.1, from coordinate 28,112 downwards.
GTTATTGGTGCCCATTTTGTTCTTTGGGCATCAAGCTTTGTCAATAAAAATAGCTTATGGGGCGCCTGGGTGGCTCAGTCAGTTAAGCATTCAACTTCAGCCCAGGTCATGATCTCAAAGTTCATGAGATCGAGCCCCACATCAGGCTCTGTGGTGATAGCTCAGAGCCTGGAATCTGCTTCAGATTTTGTGTCTCCCTCTCTCTCTGCCCCTCCCGTACTCACACACACACTCTTGCTCTCTCTCAGAAATAAACATTTAAAAAATTTTTAAAAATAAAAGTAAATAAAAATAGCTTCTAATTTTTAACACAAATTGAATTTTTTCTTCTTGGAAAATGAATTCTATTAGCTTGTCAAAAAGGGAAAAAAGATCCTCCCCAAATTTTTATTTAAAACATATCTGAGTTTTTCAAATTAACCTTCATCCTCCTAGGCTCATAAGCCATTACACCCAAGAAGGGTCAGAGAAAAACCCATGTGGATCAAAGTGCATGGCCACCACAAGAAGGAAATGTCAGCTCAGGGAGAGCTGAGCCGTCTATGCCCCATGGCCGCAGGTTTGGGCATCCCAGAGACGACCAGACGCCCGTGAATGAATCACAAAGAGCTCTGCCCTGGGTGTTTATAATTCTGATCCAGCACCTCCCTAAAATTGCTCATTGGTGGTTTTCCATTTCTGCGTGGGCATATTTACACTTACACCCCATTTATATGATTTGCCAGAGCTCGAGGCTGATGACTTAAACTTTTCCCTTCACTTCCAATTTTCCTTGCCCTCCCGATCTCTGCAGCCCCGAAAATGAGCTTTTCTGAGCTCCTCATTAATTTTTCACTCCTCTCCCTGCGGGAGCCGCACAGATACACAGCACTAGGAGTGCAGGCCAGGTCCTGCTGCACCCAGCGATTTCAGAAATCTACCGCCAGGGATTTTGACAAGCGAGATGCCCAGGGCCCACTCGCGCTGTAATTAAGGGGTTCTCATTAGACCTTGAGAAAGTCATGCTGGCTCCCGATACGAGGGTGTGCGCTGAGTTTGCTCTTTCTGTTTTTAATTGGGGGTTATATTAAGAGTCGTGGTGTGATATGCTCATAAGATCACTGGTCTGGGTGCTGCTAGCTTGTGACGATTGGTAGGTGAGTTCACCTCTCTGAACCTTACTTACCTTTTCGTCTTCAAAGACGTAAGGCTTAGACTAGACCCTCTCCACGGGTCTGTTGCATGTAATACTCCTCTCATTTTGACAGCAGACTGGCGTTCTTTTCTACTAGTATAAAGAAAAGTCATTTAGGGGCGCCTGGGTGGTTCAGTCGGTTGAGCGTCCAACTTTGGCTCAGGTCATGATATCTTATGATTTGTGGGTTCAAGCCCCACATCGGGCTCTGTGCTGACAGCTCAGAGCCTGGAGCCTGTTTCTGATTCTATGTCTCCCTCTCTTTCTGATCCTCCCTCACTAACACTCTGTGTCTCTGTATCTCTCTCAAAAATAAACATTTAAAAAATTTAAAAAAAGAAAAAAGTTATTTAATAGGTTTGCCTTCGTGTCACTGTTACTGTGGCCAAGAGCGGGATCTGCGTTGAAGGGTTACAGAAATCACTCGCACCCAGCTCTGTGTAAGATAACATGCCACATGGAAACATTCCCATCAGACCCGCTCTGTTGCTGGCTCTCTGTCTCGATATTGGACACTGTCTCCTGGTCTCCGCTTCCTTCCTTCCCATGTGACCCGTTCGGCCATCACTCCTGATTAGGAGACTGAATGCATTTCTTTGGGGACCTTTTAAAAAGGTATTGCAACTGCTGAGGTTTCGGGTTCTGTGGCATAAGTGTGGGCCAGAGACCTCTGTAATGAGCCTAGAGTCTCCATGAGCGTGAACTTGGTCAGCAGGCAAAATTCACCCTATTGAATTTTCACCCAGCTGTCTAGGGTGTCTGCGGGGTTCAGACGGAGCAGGCTTTCAGGATGCCAAACTGAATCAGTGGTGCACATGATTTCCTTCTGCAAGGTCCTCTAAAACGAGATAACATTTTTAATATATAGGTCGTCATCCAAGAACTAGTAATTCAAATGCTCCTTGTACAAAATAGGATAAGGAGTGGTTCCCGTCACCGCGCACAGCCTATATCTGATGTCTGGGAACAAACTCTTTTGATCAAGAACCAGGACTGTCTGTGAAAACTAAATGCCCTTCCGTTGTCCTTGAGGACAATAAACAATGTCACAAGATGGAAAATATAAAAAGCAAACCTGGTGGAAATGAAAAGAGAGGTGTTAGAGCTTAAGGAGTACGATGATGCTAGAACGTTCTCCACCTCAATTTTATGCCATCCTAGGTTAGAACTTCTTGGTTAGAAGTTTTTCATGGCTTGATTCCCTAATAGAAAACGAGAAGAGTTTTCAGGCTGAGCTACAGATGAAAATCTTTTTAGAGAAATACAGCAGGCACTTAAGAGTACAGGAAATTTGTTACATCAACAGTAAATCAGAAATGTGTCAAAGAACCAATGGATTGCTTCTTCAGATGAGCAGAGAGTAACACAGAGTGCAATATTTAAAACACCAGGTAAGAAAATCCCGGAAGTATCACTCTTTGCAAGTACCCAAAAATGTGTTGGAAAATGAAACCGGGGGTCATAGCAATAATCATTTGGAGTAGAGCGCTGACAGTACTCACGTTTTTGACATAACCTCATTTTCTTGTTCCGAATTGGGTTCTGCCCTTGGACCAACTCCCCCGAGCTGCTGCTCATGCATAAAGTGAAGGGTTCAGAATAGATGGTCTCTGAGGCCTCTGCCAGCTGTATTGTCTTTTGGTTTTAAATCAACACATACGAGGAAACCATGTCAAGTTTTATTACGTTTTCAGCTGCATTCAGATATAGTAATAGCGAAAATGATAGACACACTATTTACTCTTCCTGTTAGCAAAATATCTCTTTGCACAAACTCTCATCATGCACCGCTCTGGGCTATAACTATTTGAAAAGGCTGCATCATGTTATCTGAAAACTTAAATAAGAAGGCAAAAAGAAATATGGTTTGTTCTTTTAAATTTTTTTTTAATGTCTTATTTATTTCTGAGAAAGAGAGCGTGAGCCAGGGAGGGACAGAAGGCGGGAGTGGGGGGGATGGAAGCTCTGATGCAGGCTCTGCACTGAAAGCAGCAAGCTCGATGCAGGGCTCGAACTCACAAACTGTGAGATCATGACCTGAGCTGAAGTCGGACGCTCAATGGACTGAGCCACCCAGGCGCCCCAGTTTGCCCTTCAAATGTTATCACAGTAGGCTTCCCTTACAGGGAATTTAGGATTATAAGAACTAAGGGGAGGGGGCGCCACCATGTCCTTGCTAGCTCTTCTCCTGGTTTGGCTAACAATTCACAGAGAATTATGGGTTAAGATCATTCTCACAGCCCTTAAGACCCAGAGGAGATGTTAACGCTTCAAGACAAAGAATACTTAGGGGCCAAGAAGGGACTATCAGGCCTAGGGATTATCAGACTTTTTGGAGCCAGCACTGACTTCCTTCTGCTCTGCACAGAACCCTGTATTTCCTCCTCCCTCTGTTTATCCTGACATTGTTTGCATCCTTTCTCTTCTTCCTTTATGAGTCTGAGTCACTAATGGCTCTCAGAGACATCAGTTTGCTCAAAGTCATTACACTAGCGACGACTGACCATGAAAATTGTATCTTCAGAGTACTGAAGGAAAACACTACTAACCAATAATTTTGTGCCCTGGTAAGACATTGTTCCGGTGAATTAAAAATATTTTTAGCAAATAAAAATCTAGAAGAGTTTCCATGAAGAGATAGTCCCCAAAAGAAATGGAAAAGAATATAATTCAGGGGGAAGGAGCTAGAACCCACAATAAAGGAGTAGAACACAAAAAGCAGTAATGAGCAAAGAAATTGGTGAAGTTTTACAGATACAAATAAGTGCTGATTGCTTAAAAATAATCATTATAAGCAATTGGGGGGGTTAACTGATAAAGGCAAAGTCAGTGTACTACACATAAAATAGAGGCTGATCTGAGTTAACTTGTTCTAAGCTCACTGTGTCATTTTGGAGGTAGAAAATTAGTGATTCATTTTGAACTGCAAAACAGTTCTTTTAAATTTTATATATTTTAGAGAGAGAAAGAGTACAGAATGAAAGCCAGGGAGGGTCAGAGAGAGGGAGACACAGAATCTGAAGCAGGCTCCAGGCTCTGAGCTGTGAGCAGAGCCTGACGTGAGGCTTGAACTTGTGAATGGTGGAATCATGACCTAAGCCAAAGATGGATGCTCAACCTGACTGTGCCACCCAGGCGCCCCCATTTTGAACATTTTATGTCAAGTAAGCATGTTAAATATTTAAGGCTAACCACTAAAACAGTAGAAGTAAAATGTGTAACTTAAACCAGTAAAGAGGGAAAAGGAAGAAAAGAAACCTCATTACTTTAAAAGAAGGTAATAAAGAATGAAAGAAGGAAACTCATGGTAACTAGTATAGAGTAAGTATAGAAATAAGTCCAGATATATCAGTGATTACAATAAACGTAAATGGTCTATATATGCCAGCTAAAAGGTTAAGGTTGCTGCCAAGTATATGACAAAAATCTAGATATAAGCTACTTATAAAATATACTTAAATATAAGGATATAGAGAAGTTTAAAAGAGCATAAAAAGATAAATCAACAAATGTTTTTTATGAAATGCTAGTTAATCTACATTAATAATACAAGGCGAAATACATTTTAAGTCAAGAAACACTTGTAAAGTTCATTATGTCTTGATAAAAGGAGCAACTCATTTGGAAAATGTAATAATTCAAAATATGTATGCATCCAACTTTATAGTCTCAAAACATATACAGTAATCATTGGTAGAATACAAGCTTAAATGAACAAGTCTATAAGTGTATGTCTCTCAATAATTGTTCAGGCAGACAAAATAGTAAGGATATAGAAAATAAAAATATACAATTAAGGTGTAAGACAGCAAAGCCCATTATAAGTTTAGAAATTAAAAAATAAATATTCAAATAGTTTATTGATTAAAGAATAAATTATACTCAATGTTAAATGTTTAGAGCTTACTGAAAATAAATATATTACATTTCAGACACATATGAAATCTCAAGCAGTCAGTAGAAGGAAATATATAACCTTAAATGCATACCTTTGAAAATAAGATCGAAAAGAGCCAAAGTTAGTGAATCAGAAAACACATAAACAATAAATAAGATCTATAAAACCTTCAAAACAGTTACTTGAAAAAAACATCTAAAATATAAAAATCTAGCAAAACTAGGGGCACCTGGGTGGCTCAGTCGGTTAAGCCTCCTGCTTTTGACTCAGGTCATGATCTCACAGTTTGTGGGTTTGAGCCCCGCGTTGGGCTCTGTGCTGACGGCTAGCTCAGAGCCTGGAGCCTGCTTCAGAGTCTTTGTCTCCCTCTCTCTCTGACCCTCCCTTGCTCGCACTTCCTCTCTCTTTCTCTCAAAAATACATTAAAAAAAATTTTTTTTAATCTAGCAAAACTATATAAAGACAGAATTTAAAAAATAATAGAAATGAAAACAATATAGCTACAGATAGAGTGCGGTCTTTTTAATCAAAAGGAAAAACTTGTCAATTTATGGAAAAACTTAAAAACCAAATTTCAAAAGACAACTTCCCAGGAAATAATACGATTGGCAAAAATGGAGGCTAATAGAAAACCTGAATAAATCATAACCAGTATCCAAATTAAATCTGGAGTTTAAGCATCCTCTTTCTTTTCCAGATTTTTTTTATTGAGATATAATTTATATATAGTAAAATTCACCCATTCTCATGTATTACTTCTGTGAGTTTTGATAATTATGTTCAGATATATAACCCCACCACAATTAAGATATGTTGGGTTTTTGTTTGTTTTGTTTTGTTTTTTTGTTGTTGTTGTTGTTCTAAAAAAATTCCCTCGGGGCACCTGGGTAGCTCAGTTGGTTAAGTGTTGACTTCAGCTCAGGTCATAATCTCGCAGTACACAAGTTCGAGCCCTGCTTTGGGCTCTGTGCTGACAGCTCAGAGCCTGGAGCCTGCTTCTGATTCTGTGTCTCCTCCTCTCTCTGCCCCTCCCTGCTCATGCTCTGTCTATCTCTCAAAAATATATAGACTTTAAAAACAATCCCCCCATGCCCTTTCGTAGACACCTCTTCCTCCTATCCAGACCCTGTCACAGTTGATCTGTTTTCTGTCCCCGTCTTTTCCAAAATGTTACATAAATAGAATTAGAAAGTTTGTAGCCTTTTGAGAACGCATTTTAGATGCTCCCCATGTCATGGTAGTGTATCAGTAATTCATTCCTTTTTCTTGGGAAAAAGTCTGCCGTTGCATGGATGTATCAGTTTTTCCATTGGACCAGTTGAAGGGCTTTGGGTTTGTGGATAGGTTGGAGCAATTATATGTAAACATGCTGTCATTTCACCTGGGTAAATGCAGAGACTGCAGGGTCATGGGTTAAGGATGTGTTTAAGCTTATAAGAAATTGCCATGCTGTTTTCCAGTGCAGTGGGGTTTCTGCTTGCTTGGACGCCCATTAGTACTCAGTATTGTCCATTTTGTTTATTTTAGCCATTCTAATAAGCATGAGTGGTATCTCCTTGTGATTTGAATTTGCATTTCACTAATGATTAAGGGCATTAAGCATCTGCTCATGTACTAATGTACCTTTTTTCTATCTTTGTTCAAATCTTTTGACATTTTTAAAAATTGGGTTGTTTTCCTCTTACCGACTTATAAACTCTGGATTAATATTACATGTAATAATTTAAAATCAGCCCTTCTTTAAAAATATAAAAGAAAGGTCTAGGTGGTTATTTAGTCAAATTCTTCCATACCATCAAGGAACAAGTTATTCTGGAGCACAGAAAATGAGAGAAAACTCCCCATTCTATGGTATAAATACAGTACCAAAAAGACTGTGAGAAATGAAAATCTTTAGGTCAATTTTACTTGCAAACATAGATTAAATATTATCAAACTAAACAGAGATGGAGGGGGAAAGAGATGTCCAAGTGGGTTTATCCCCTCAAGGCCAGGTTAACATTAGAAAAGGTATTAATGTGGGGCACCTGGGTGGCTCCGTCAGTTAAGCATCTGACTTTGGCTCAGGTCATGATCTCATGATTTGTGGGTTCGAGCCCCGCATCAGACTCTGTGCTAATAGCTCAGAGCCTAAAGCCTGCTTCAGATTCTGTGTCCCCCTCTCTCTTTGCTCCTTGCTCGCTCACTCGCTCTCTCCCTCTCTCTCTCTCTCTCTCTGTCGCTCTCTCTCTTTCTGAAAGAAAGGAAGGAAAGAGGGAAGGAAGAAAAAAAGAAATAAAAGAAAGGAAGGAAAGAAAATATAATGTAGAGCACCTGGCTGGCTCAGTTGGTAGAGCATGTGACTCTGGATCTCAGGATCATGAGTTTGAACTCCACATTGGGTATGGAGCCTACTTAAAAAAAATAAATAAATAAAGAACTAATATGGAAGCTTTGGCAAGATGGCTGAAGACAACATTAACATGTATTTAAAAATCAATAGAAGTCCTATTTAACAGCCGAAAGTAGTATGAAAGCATAACAGTAATTTTTAAGAGAATCTCTTTTTGACGGTCCAAAACAAGCCGTCAGAACTGACTGTAGTTCCTATAGTTGATTCTCTCTTTCACTCCTAAAGGGTCGGACTCCTTATGTTGCCACTAGGAGAAATCTGTTTCTCCCGATGCCTTCCAACTTCTTTACAAATACCTGTTCCTAGCAGTCTGTCCTCTCTGTGTGTATATATCGGTCCATTTAATTTCATTCCCAAACCTTTCTAAACGAACCACTACGTTTCTAGCACTTTCCTTTACCAAGCACCCATTTACCAAGTCGCTTTTTTTTTAGATCTAGAAAATTTATCTCTACTCGTGCATTCCATAGCCGCCTCTAAACACAGGTCAAATAATCTGTTTTGGCCCCTGTTTCTGTTTCTGTATGTAATACTTTTTTTTTCCTCCCTCACTTTGCCTGCCTTTGATTCTCACTAAGCTTTTTGGATATCATAAAATTGTCCTCATAGTAATCCTGAAAAAAGGACTTCCAAGGTCAACTTCAACATTTCAATGCCTCTCTCACCTGCAGGAAGACAGAGGATACAGTCCAGTACACAATAAAATGTTTTTTCATGTGCTCTCAAGAGGAGGGTCAGCAGGCTATTATTCAACTTTGTAGCCTCTAACACAATCTTACAGAAAGAGGGAGCCGATTATATTTAATGGATTATACGAAACCTTAAAGGACCAGAAAACAGAGCATTTATTTTAGATTTTCCACGAGCCGTAGGAAGGTGCTGCTTCGTTCCCTCTATCTCCTTTACCTTTTCTGTCACTGTGCCGTCCTAAAGCAACCTCTGGTAGGTCTTCCGCTAACATTTGTTAGACCTGGACTTTCTCTTCCCACCATAGTCCTTCCCCGACCACAAGGAACCTCTGGGGCATGAGAGTGGACCCCCAGCAGCCCACTACTCAAGCTCCATCTTCTGGAAGCACTTGGCCATCTGGGCAATGAATTCAGTGGTCCGCAAGTACCCAACGCCCAGAATGTGGCTTAAAGGGGGTGCAGGGGCACCCAAGTGGCTCAGTCGGTTGAGCATCTGACTTTGGCTCAGGTCATGATCTGAACGTCTGTGAGTTTGAGCCCCACATCGGGCTTTGTGCTGACAGCTCAGAGCCTGGAGCCTGCTTTGGATTCTGTGTCTCCCTCTCTGTCTGCCCCTGTCCTGCTCATACTCTGTCTCTCTCTCAAAAATAAATGTTAAAAAAATTTTTTTAACAATAAAAACTAATAAAAGGGGGTGCAGGATTCAGGGTGTACCCTGGCCCAGGCATCTAATCCTGTATGGAGGGTCAGAGTTGGCAGGTGGGTGAGGGTGAGGCTCCTCCCAGCTACCAGGGTTTTTCTGTTGCCCATGCAATTAGGAATACATCAGCTTATGTTCCGAAGAATTCTGACTCCACATAACTATCACTTTTTAGGGAGAATCATAACTTGTAAGAACTTAAAGAGATCTTGGAAACCATTTTATCCCAACTTGGTGTCAACTGAGAAAACCAAGGCCCTAGAAATGAACTTACTTGCCATTGGTCATGTGAGAAGGTCAACTGTAGATAAGAAATAGAGAGTCAAGTCTAGAGTCCACATGATCCTTCCCATGATCCTTCTAGCTATGAATTCAACGCCTGTCACTGTGGTTCCCAGCACTTTGGCAAACGATGTTGGTTGCTGTTGAGTAAATCTGGCAAATTGTAGCCACCGTGGAGAAAACCCCTGCATTGGAGGGCAGAGGAAAATGTATCCACATGCTTTCCGCATTGACAGAACTCTGGTTTCTCCAGATTCTGAAATAATAGATTCCATGTGATGAATAGGATGTGTCCTTTACAGTCAGAAGTGGACACCGGGAGCCATCAGATAGGCTGAAAGGCCAGAAGCCGAAGACATATAATGGAAAGGAATAGCATTGCGTTGTTGGCTCTTTTTATTAAAGTTGTCCATTTTCATCCCTTCGAAGTTGCCTCCAGAGTGACATACCCAAGACAACTCTGCTGGATCCAACATGGCGCCACAGATCAGGCCTCTCTCTGCCTTGAACACGATAGCTGTAATTCACTGATTTTATACTTCAGTGAAGTGGGAAGAAAAGGAGGAAAGTGGCTCAGAAAATAGCTCTTTTCATTCATTCAGGTATTTGTTCTTTCAGTAAATACTTGTTGAATGATTGCCGTGTACTTGGATCTGTGCTGAGTAACAGGACAGGAGGCAAACAAGGCAGGTGTAGTCCCTGCTCTTGAATATTTTTCACTCTAATGGGGAGAATCATGGGAGATATTTGAGAGGGGAAAGAAGTATGTGAAAGGGTTAAGCCAAAATTTGGGGAAGCTTTGAGTAGATCCAAAAGGAAAAAGGAACTCTACCTGTTAGCAAACTATGGTGGAGATACGAGGTGCTTTGCTGCTGAGCCGATGAGGAATAGTGTTTTTCATCTTCATGGAGAACACTGTGCACTGCAGCCTGGGGGGTCGGGGGTGGGATTCAGGTGCGGAAGTAACATTTACGTAGTTTAAAAGCTTTTAGAATAGGAAACAGACACCAAGAAGAGATTATGGAATATTCTTATCTGGTCATGTTTGAAATAGACCTGCTGGCCCAGGGTGGTTTAGCCCTGATCTTGTTTGTGTCTGTCAGTGACGAGTTGGGGAACCCCTCGGGGTCACCACAAGCTTCATTTGCCTTTATTTGGTTGGCAGAATGCTTAGTGATATTGGGCAATATGTATCTAACTTCTTATTTAGAAACTGGCCTTACAATGTTTAAAACCAGTGTTAGGTTGTGTGAACGATGGTTGAGAGCTAAGCCCGTCAAAAGCACCTAGTTTTTATTGCATTTTTTAGTAGATTAATGCTGACTTACAAAGAAGAGGCATCTTCTGAGCCAGCCATATAGTTTCATGTGTGTTTACACAACTTTATTTTTTTGTTTTTCAGTTTTGATTAGTTAGAATTTTATTTATTTAAAAACATTTTACATGCATATCGTCAATGTTGAGTGTTCTATTAGTTTCAACAACTCTGTTTTCACCACAAGTGTAGCTCCCATCTGTCACTGTATGATCCTATTACAGTATCATTGACTGTATTCCCTAGGCTGTACCTTTTATTCCCCAATTTATTTCTTCCGTAACTGGACGCCTGTATCTCCCATTACCCTTCACCCATTTTGCCCATTCCCCCTTCCCACTGGCAGCTGTCAGTTGTTCTCTGCATTTATAGGTCTGATTCTGCTCTTTGTTTATTCGTTTTGTTTTTTAGATCCCACATGAATGAAATCATACAGCATTTGTCTTTCTCAGTCAGACTTCTTTCACTTAGCATAATACCATCTAGGTCCATCCATGTTATTGCAAATGGCTGTGTAATATTCCATTGTATGTATATACCACATCTTTCTTATCCGTTCATCTATTGATGGACACATAGGTTGCTTCCATATTTTAACTATTGTAAATAATACTGTGGTAAACATAAGAGTACATGTATCTTTTTTGAATCAGTGTTTTCATTTTCCTAGGGTAAATTCCTAGTACTAGAATTATTGGTTCATATGATATTTCTGTTCTTTAATTTTCTGAGACACTTCCATACAGTATTCCACAGTGGCTTGCACCAGTTTGCATTCCCACCAATAGGGCATGAGGGTTCCTTTTTCTCCACATCCCTTCTAACTCTTGTTAATTTTTTGTTTCTTTTCTTTTTTACTTCAGCCATTCTGACAGGTGTATCTCATTGTGGTTTTAATTTGCATTTCCCAGATGATTAGTGATGGTAAGCATATTTTCATGTGTCTGTTGGCCATCCGTATGTGTTTTTTGCAAAAATTTCTATTCAAGTCATCTGCCTATTTTTTAATTGGATTGTTTAGGGTTTTTTGTTTTGTTTTGTTTTTTTGGTGTTTGAGTTCTAAAAGTTCTTTATAAAGTTTGGATATTAACCCCTTATCAGACATATCATTTACAAATATCCTCTTCCATTTAGTAGGTTGCCTTTTTCTTTTGTTGATGGTTTCCTTTGCTGTGCAAAAGCTTTTTATTTTGGCGTATTTCCAACAGTTCATTTTTTATTTTGTTGCTCTTAGGAGACATATCTAGAAAAATGTTGCTAAGGTCAGTGTCAGAGAAATTACTGTGTGTGTTCTCTTGTAGGATTTTTATGCTTTTAGGTCTTACGTTCAGGTCTTTAATCCATTTTGAGTTTGTTTTTCTATATGGTGTTAAAAAGTGGTCCAGTTTCATTCTTTTTCATGTAGCTTGCTAGTTTTCCCAGCACCATTTAATGAAGAGACTATCTTTTCCCCATTGTATATTTTTGATTCCTTTGTTGAAGATTAATTGAACATATAATTGTGGATTTATTTCTGGGTTTTCTATTTTTTTTCTTTTGATCTATGTGTCTGTTTTTGTGCCAGCACCATACTGTTTGGACACGGCAGCTGCATAGTGTATCTTGAAATCTGGAATTGTAATACCTCCAGTTTTGTTTTTCTTCTTCAAGATTGCTTTGGAGTCTTTTGTGGTTCTATATAAATTTTAGTATCATTTGCTTTAGATCTGTGAAAAATGCTGTTAGCATTTCGATAGGGACTGCATTGAATCTATAGATTGTTTTTGGGTAGTATGGACATTTTAACAGTATTACTTTTTCCATTAACATGGGATATCTTTCCATTTCTTTGTGTTGTCTTTAATTTCTCTCATCAGTGTTTTATTTGTGTTGTCTTTAATTTCTTTTGTCAGTGTTTTATTGTTTTCAGAGTATAGGTCTTTTGTCTCCTTGGTTAAGTTTATTTCTAGGTGTTTTAATCTTTTTGGTGCAGTTGTAAATGGCATTGTTTTTTTTTTTTTAACTTCTCTGTCTGCTACTTCATTATTAGTGTATAGAAACGCTACTGATGTCTAAGTATTAATTTTGTAACCTAAAAATGTGCTGAATTCATTAATTACTTCTAGTAGTTTTTTGGTGGAGCCTTTAGGGTTGGGTTGTTTTTTTTTTTTTGTATGCTTTCATGTCATCTGCCAATAGTGACAGTTTAACTTCCCCTTTACCAATATGGATGCTTATTTCTTTTTCTTGTCTGATTGCTATGGCTAGGACTTCCTGTACTGTGTTGAATAAAAAGTGGCAAGAGTGGACATCTTTGTCTTGTTCCTGCTTTTAAAGGAAAAGCTTTCAGTTTTTCACCACTGAGTATGATGTTAGCTTTGGATTTTTCTTTATGAAGTTTTCCTTTGTGAAGTTGAGGTCTGTTCCTTCTACTCCCATTTTGTTGAGAGTTTTATTGTGAATGGAGATTGAATTCTATTGAGATGATCATACAATTTTATACTTCATTTTGTCGATGTGGTGTGTCATGTTGATTGATTTGAGAATATTGAACCATCCTTTTTTGGCAACAACTTTACGTTAACAGTTATATTTAGCCAAAAGAATACCAAAGGTATCTGAGTCCATAGATTGAGAGTTAAGCCTAAAGTTCTCTAAAAATTATCTTTCCAATTTCTAGAAACAATCAAGACCCAATTGTTATTATCATATGCCTCATCACCGGTGTTCTTATTTCTAGCCAGCTTGCCACATCAAGCACTATAACAAATAGCAGTCATGCTACACATTTTAGGCCATTTTAAGCCAGTAGCTATACCCTTAGATTTATCCAATTTAGTGCAAATAAAGCAGCATGATAACAGACTGATAAAAGGGGCCTCCATATACTCAAATTGATTCATTTCAGGTTGTGACTAAAATGCATCCTATCTACGTCATCTATATTGGGCTTTTGTTAAATACTTCTGTTAATATTATATTTAGGAATAGCATTTATGTTAGGCATAGACAAGAAAAAAAGACATGGATTAAAAACTAGACTGGAGGGGTGCTTGAGTGGCTCAGTTGCTGGAGCATCTGACTCTTGATCATAAACTCAGGTAACGATCTCATAGTTCATGGGTGTGAGACCCGTGTCGGGCTCCACGCTGATGTGCAGAGCCTGCTTGGGATTCTCTCTGCCTCTCCCTGCTCATGCTTGCTCGTGTTCTCCCTGCCTCTCCCCCCCCCCCAAATAAATAAATTTAAATAAATAAATAAAAATAAAAACTAGAATGGATGTTAAAATAGGATAGACTTGGAGTCTGATTTTGAGGAGTTATTCTTCCATAGGTCTCTTGTTTTTCATTTAGGGTAAAGTCAGCTAGGCAAAATCTCATTTCAAAATGAAGACCTATTACTTGCATCATACTTTCACCCATAGTTGTATTATTTTTGTTAAATGGTGATGTATCTTTATGGTTTCAAGAAAGGAGGAGGAGATGGGTAAGGAGCCCAGGAAGGAGGCTGAAGAGAACAGATGGAAGCACACGATTGCTATGTATATTTGATAATACAAATGCACTGCAAAGTTTTGACACATATGGAAGTATAATATTATGTACATTTGATTACACGGATAAATTGCAAAGTTAGGCAGAAAAACAATGCAGCAATATTTCATCGCCCACCCCTTTTTTCTCCCTGTTGCGGACTGAATATTTGTGTCCCTCCACCAATTATATGTTGAAGTCCTAAACCCCAGTGTGACTGAATTTGGAGGCGGGGCCTCTGAGGAAGTATTTAAGCTCATAAAAGAGAGGCCCTAATCTAAAAAGATGAGGGTCTTTGTAAGAAGAGGCATGGGAGAGCGGCTTGCTCTTGTCTCTCTGCACAAAAAGAAGAGGTCATGTGAGCACACAGCAAGAAGGTAGCCACCTACACATCGAGGGAAGAAGCCTCAGAATGAAACCTTCCTTGTGAGCACCTTGATCTTGGAGTTCCCAGCCTCCAGAGCTGTGAGAAGTAAATTTCTGTTGCTTAAGCCAGCCAGTCTAGGATATTTCATCATGGCAGCCCTGGTACCCTCCCCATCTCCAACATCACTTGTAAGAGAGGAAGCCCAGTTGAGGATGTGGCATCATTAGTGGCCTATGAATTTATAAGATAAATCCATCAGCTAAGAGGAGAACATACTCTCCTTTAGTGTGAGTGATTTAAATTGTGGGACAGTGGCAGCCATCATCACCAACATGGACACCGGCTCACGTTTGCTGATGCTCTGTTGCTCTCCAGGATGTAAGTAAAACAGGTGTGGTCAATGTCTTTTAGGATTTTTGTTGATTTCAGTCATTTAACGAAGAAAATGTGTGTGTTGGGATATCCACAATATCCTAACCTTATTATTGGCATTCTTGTGCTGTAATGGGGAGCCTGGACAAATAAACCTTCCCACAAGGGTTGAAGATGAAGAGTGGGAGAAGGAATATGACCTTGAGCTGGATTTGGAAGTATAATTCACACTCACCTTTAACAGCTAAAGTAGATTGCTTTGAAGCTTTCTGTTAGATCAAAGACATGTAAAATAACGGGGATAACTTACCAGGAGGAAGAATTGGGTTTTGATCCATTGGCTTGTCACATTTCATGTCTCTGTGTTATGTGATGTTAAGTATAAGAAATCAAGCAGATAGGAACAGGTGCAGTTTTTGAAACCTAAAAGGCAGAAGGGAGGTCTCCTTTGATCTGTGTGTCATTTCTTTTAACTACGTGCTCTCCAATTGCTAGTGTCTGAAATAATCACAAAAGGTGATAACCTCCTTCTTCTGTGTGCTCCCTAGTTTTTTAAACCTCATCCCCACAAATGATGTTAACTCGTGAGTTTTTATGCCACTCCACAGCCAGCCAGTGTATTCAGGCATCCTGTGGAGGTTAAAATGAGTCTTTCCAAACCACACTTTTCTTTTTTCTCTTTCCTTTTCTTCTTTTTTTAACCAAAATATTTTCCTAGACAGAAATCATATTGATAAGGAAATAAATTTGACCATTTCATTTTCTCTTTCCTTGGTATTAATTTGTTTGTTGTAAGAGTAAACAAGTGATTGACTTGTTTATTAGACTCTCTAAAGGCAAAAGAGAAATTCTTCCCCTGATTAGAGATTAAATTAATGCTTCAGAGCCTTGAAATATACATAGGCTAATTAGAAGTAGTTAGGCAGCCTTTAGATGCAGATAGAACCTTAGGACAGAAAGCTGCTTACATATGTGTCATCTGTTTTACTCTTTAAATTGGGAAAAGCATACTTGAGAAGCTTCTTAGGAAAGTGAATCAAATCTTGGTGACATTGTAAGTACAGATTATTAGTATTAGTATCTTAGTAGTACCGAGACTTGCGAAGCCTGTGGCCGTGACAGAACCTAGGGAATTGCCACTTGTGTGGGGACTCTTCATTTTTCACTTGTTTCTAAAATATTTTGATTATGGGTGTAAGTCAGTGTTGTGCCAATTTTGTTTGTTAAACAAAACTTTGGTGAGTATTGCTTTTAGGAAAGCTCTCTGAATGGAGAGGGGTGGCAGGAGAAATAGCAAACAAAGATTGGATCTTTGCTACAAATAGTTTCGAGAAGCATGTAGCTGCTTCTGGCCATCATGCGTGACCACTGGAGCGTTGAGGTCTTTATTGCATATGTGCTCAAATTGAGGAAACAGAGGTGGGTAGAAAGGATAGTGTAAGCTTTAGATGCCTGGGGGTTGGGGGAGGGGGGAATTGACCTGATATTAAAAGGAAAGGAAGGGAGGGAGGGAGGAAGGAAGGAAGGAAGAAAAGGCTCAGGGTCTCCTTCACTATAAGCATTCATATGGTAGAGGGAAGATAATTAAAAACTGAATTTCCCATAAATGCAAATTTAGATGTCAGGCATACGCTGTTTTTCCAGAACCAAGTTAACTCCTTGCAACCTATATGGTTGCAAATAGGGTCCTTTTGGGCTCTCTTGAGCTCTGCTGGTGTTCCAGAAAAGGAATACTGTTTATACATCTCCAAATGGTCTCCTGGCTGTCTTCATACGTTTTCCATGGAGACTGGAAAGCATTAAGCCAATTAAAGATGGATTTATTTCTAAGAAAGTTTTATCCATGTTGATGCAAATTAATCTCTGCCTTGCCCTCCCTAATTCCTTCTTCTCTACCCTCACCTTCCTGCCCCAAATGACCCCAGCAATGGTATAAAGGAGTGATTGTACTCTAAAATAATGAGGGGCAGTGGATTGCTAGTTTTACACTTTATCATGAGTTATTTGTCGTAATATTCTGCAATTTTATTTTCTTGGTTGTTAGAGCAGAGGAAAGCTACTTTACTTTTGAACTTTAAACAACCAGGCACCTTGGGGCAGCTGGCTGGGTGGCTCAGTCAGTTAAGTGGCTGACTTCAGCTCAGGTCATGATCTCACAGCTAGTCCTGGGTCGTGAATTTTATTTTAAAAAATTTTAACATTTTTATTATCGAGAGACAGAGCTTGAACATGAGCAGGGGAGGGGCAGAGAGAGGGAGACATAGAATCAGGCTCTGAGCTGTCAGCACAGAGTCCAGCGTGGGGCTCGAACTCACAAAATGCGAGATCATGACCTGAGCTGAAGTCGGATGCTTACCTGACTGAGCCACCCAGGCGCCCCAGGAAACTGATTTTAAAGCTAAAGAGTGTCCCTTTTGCCCTGGCTGACCGGCTGATGGGCACTGAGTAGTTCAGACCCAGATTCCCCCCGCTTCCCCCACCCCCTAGCCCTGGCGGATCGCCCTACTATGCCATTGCAAACCCAGAGGCCAACACTGGGCCCTCGGTTTCACACTAGCAATCCTACTGTGCTTCTTTGTCCACTTCTCCAGGGCGTTCCCATTCCCACTGCTCTCAGTGACTCTCCTTGAGCCTCTCAGTACCTCCTCCCTGCTCCCAACTCCCTAGTTCTGTCCCCTCCCTAGGATTGTACCTTAGGAGCCTGGTTTAGGCAATGGCGGCCCTCAGGTGAGAATGCTCCCAGCCTCCTACCCTCCACCCATGCTCTCCTCCTCCGCAGAGCTGGGGAAGGTCCTTCTAAAGCTCCATCTCCACCCAGTTCTCCTACCTAGACGGAACCTCACCTCACCTCCTTTCTCTCCTAGGATTTAGTTTTCCTGTGTTACTCGATCTTTCCCCTACCCAATGGGGACTGTAGCGTCCTCCCTCATTTTCGAGAGCTCTGCCTTGACCCTGTCGCTATGGGCGACACGCATAGCTGAACTTCTCACCTTGCTCCTGGCTTTACTGCAACTGCTCCTTGGAGATCTCTCCCCTCCATGTTGCCACTTCAGTTTTCCTCTTAACATCTCAGGAATGTTTCCCCAGAGGATCCATTTCTTCCTTTGCCTGAGGACTGGCCCCTCTTCTCTTGGCCTTGGTTTCACGTACTCTCCTGCTTTTCTTCCACTCTCTCCTGGCCACTCCTCTGCCTCTCCCCAGTGCCTAGTCTGTCACAGTTCCTGTAGGATTGGTCCTGAGCCCCCTCTCCTCTACACCCTGTTTCTAGAACATTTTCACCATGCCCGTGGCTCTGCCTGTCACCCACGTGCTGATACAACCCATGTTTTGATTTCCATCCAGATTTTCTTTTAAGGTCCAGACTCACAGTTGTTCTCTCCAGTGTGTCTTACAAGGACCCCAAATTCATTATGGCCAAAATCAAGGTCATCATCGACCTCCTCAAACCATACTTTTCTCCTGTACTTCCTTCCCCCACCTTCACTCTCAGTCGAGATAAACACAGCCGTGATTCTGAGCTACCACGTGCAGTCAGTCTCAAAATCCTATTTGTTCATTGGAAATGTTCACTTTTCTCTAGTTCCCAAAACCCCTTGCGAGGCCAACCTCCACTTCTCTTCTCAGGACTAAGGCAAGAGCCTCTTCCCGTCTCCTTACCTCCACTCCACATCGGCACCTTGCAATCAGTTTGCCCTGTACCAACACCCAACTTGGTCATGTTCCTTCTCTAAAAACATTTGAGAAGCTTCCATGACACTTATGAAAGTCTAGAATCCTTGACACAGTCTACCAGGCCCTGCTTGAGCCAGCGCTGCCCGGAGCCTTCTGCGTCCCCAGTCACCTGCCCCTGGCTCATTGCTTCGGCCTCACGGCCTTTCCTGTGCTCCTGGGTTTTCACTCCGTGCCTCTGACACCTGTCCTTTCAGTGTCCCAACTCTTGTCCCTTTAGACTTGCCCAAAGGGCCATTGCTCAGACATCCTGCAGTTTAAATCTGGCACCACTGCCATCGTCATTGGTCATGTCTCTGTGTTTCCGGAGACCTTGTCTAGATTCACAGTCCTGTGTCTCCTCTTCCGGCACCCAGAGCAGACTCCAGCTGTGGGTCGTCTGTGCGGTCCCAGATGCCCCGGCACATGGGACGTACCTGGTGCTCGCTGCTCAATCACTGAGTGACAGATAAATAAATACACCCTCCTGGAACTGACCTAGAGCTCTGGTGGCTCAGACTGGCTTCTTCAGTGCTGCAGTGACAGGACAGACCCTGTCCCCTGGTGTGCTGCGGCGTGTGAGATGTAGCAGAATGAGTGTTTCTGCCTCCCATCCAGTCACCCCCATGGAGATGTTCTGTTTATGTAAATGGGAACCCTTTGACCTTCTGCTTCTGAAGAGTGTTTCCTCTTTAAGAATTTTTTCCTCTTTAAGATTTTTTTAAAAAAACTTTTTAATATCTATTTATTTTTGAGACAGAGAGAAACAGAGTGCAAACAAGGGAGGGGCAGAGAAAGAGGGAAACACAGAATCCGAAACAGGCTCCCGGCTCTTGAGTTGTCAGCACAGAGCCTGATGTGGGGCTCGAACCCACGAACCATGAGATCATGACCTGAGCCGAAGTCAGATGCCTAACCGACTGAGCCACCCAGGCGCCCCTCCTCTTTAAGAATTTCTAAGCAGACCTGAAAGGTAACTCACCTGCTAAAATCCAAACGTACTTGTATTAACCCAGGAAAACGTCATTAACTTGGAATGTTGCATCAAGAATGTTGCATGTTTGAACACATCTTTTCAGCTTACTCTTTACCGTGATTATTTAGAGTTGCTTTTTGAAATTTATGTTGGGAAAAGAAACAGAATACACATTTGAAAATTGGCTCCCACCCCATTGAAAATCCTCTGTAATTTTTTCTAACATTTATTTATTTATTTTGAGAGAGAGCGCAAGCAGGAGAGGGGCAGAGAGAGGGCGACAGAGAATCCCAAGCAGGCTCCACACGGTCAGACCCAAGCCTGATGTGGGGCTCGATCTCACAATCGGGTGAGATCTTGACCTCAGTGGAAATCAAGAGTTGGAGGCTTAGCTGACTGAGCCACCCAGGCGCCCTGAAACTTCTCTGTAATTTCTACATCTTGTAGAGGATGGTAGATCAGGATGGGTGGCTGATTTAGGGTCACAACCAGGGTTAGCTTTACTCTGCGAGTCTTCATAACAATCAGGAATATTCAGACATGCAAACACGGGGTGTGCCGTGAAGCTCTCATGGTGAAGGAATAACAAATAAAATTGAGAAAGCAAAGTTAACACGCTAGCACAAAGGACCGAAGCCCCAAGGTGTACTGTGGTACCGGAGGCCATTCACCAGCAGAGAATTTCATTTTCTGTTGATTAAGGAATGTTGTAAAATTTTCAAATTGTTTCCGCTTGAATCTTCTTTCTACCTGTCTTCTGCTAAGACAAGCTGTAGAGCCCAGGATACCTCTTGAAACCTCTGAACGGTCACATTCGAAATCACAGATTCCCAGAATAAAATATTTTTTTTCTGGGATTTGCAAAAGAGAATTACTAGACTTCACAGAAGAGCCGGCCAAGTGTTTAATTCCCAACCCTGAAATGCGATCAGTTTTCTGCCTATGGTAGATATGTCACAGGACTATGGAGATACACCATCCTGTAAATGAAGAAAAACATGCTTCTTTCAGCTTCCTCTGACCCGCCCCCGAAATTCTGTGTCCCTGTGTAATTAATGCATTTTATGTTTACTCATTTATTCCCCTTACACCCTTTAATAGCACTCTTAATATTCCTATTTCCCACATTCTTAAATCCCAAATTGTGAACCAGCTGGTTGGTTGGTTGGTATTTTAATAGAATTGCCTTCACCAAATTGTGTGATTATCAGCTTCAGGAAACCCTCTGTAGAGATGATCTAATCAATCGAGAAGCACTTAACCATGAAACTATGAGGAACTATGTAAGAAAGGATTCTCTACACGGTGGAATCCTTTGATCCATTTGACGCTTGAGCCCTGTTCATATCTCCCCAGGTACTTGCCGAGGCTCAGGTAGTTGGGATAAAGGAAAGGGCAGAGAGAAGAGGGGAGGAGGTGTCCCAGATTGCATTTGTCATGACTCGAGTTTATGTCTCCCGGTTCTTCTCCAACTTTAGTGTGTATCAGAATCTTTTGAAGGTCGTATTAAAACTCATGTTCCTGTCCACCCCCTGCCCCCTGCCACACCCTCCAGAGATCATCCTGGACAGGGCCCATCAGGTGTCATTTTTATAAGCTTCCTAATGATGCTTCTGCTAGCAGTGTGACCACGCTTGGGGTAGAATTGATTGCAGTGGTTTAACCCAGCCAGCTACCTAACCGTGGGAACTGGTTTACTCCCACCAACGGTGGGAACTGGGTTAGCCCAGCCAACAGTAGAAAGAGATGACCTGTAATTTCCCTTACCCTAGTCTTTTGCCACTTTTGCAATAAACCTGTGTCAAGAGCTAGGAAAATAAAGGAGGGGGCGCCTGGGTGGCTCAGTTGGTTAAGCATCCGACTTGGGCTCAGGCCATGATCTCACAGTTTGTGGGTTCGAGCCCTGCGTCGGGCTCTGTGCTGACAGCGACCTCAGAGCCTGGAGCCTGCTTCGGATTCTGTGTCTCCCTTTCTCTCTGACCCTCCCCTGCTCGTGCTGTCTGTCTCTCAAAAATAAATAAAAAACAAACAAACAAAAGAATGTCAATCATTGGGGTGCTTGGGTGGTGTAGTCGGTTAAGCCTCTGACTTGAGCTCAGGTCATGATCTTGCAGTTCGAGCCCCACATTGGGCTCTGTGCTGACAGCTCAGAGCCTGGAGCCTGCTTCAGATTCTGTGTCTCCCTTTCTCTCCGCCCTTCCCCCGCTCACACGCTCTCACTCTCTCTCAAAAATAAATAAATATTAAAAAAAAAAAACCTTAATGCCAATCACAGCTCAATGGGACAGCTCTGTGATGCTGCTTAAAATCAACACCCTGTCCTCGGAGGAACCCCCTTGGGGAACCTTGGTTAAAGTCTGACGTTTAGAACACGGGGCTTCACTTGGGAGGTGGGGGTGGTTCTTGGTGCCCATGGGTTAACACCACCAAGTTTCAAAGATGTCTCACTGGACATCCACTGTCTAGATATCCCAGCGAGCCTCCAAAGAGGCTTTCTCCACCAGCTCTAGAGCAGGCTTGTCCGATTTTTGGATTTTTGCTTCCTGGGAACACATTTGTATTGCTCATTGACCCAGAGCCACACCTCTGCAATTAGAATAGCACTTTTCTTGTTTTCCCAGAGGGGGCAGCCATTGCCAAGTAGTTAACAACCAGCCTCTAACAAGCCCCTTGCAAGAGGCTACCCACTGGGCTGGAGGAGAGACAATGCGGTTAAGTTTCAGACTAATCATCAGAATTCAACTTTGTCTGAATAGTTCCAGAGATTCATTAAAACTGCTCTCCCATTGGTTTGGAGGAAGGGAGCTTCTGGGTTTGTTGGAGAGGGTTCTTGGCAATGTGAAAAAAAAAAAACAAAAAAAAACAAAAAACAAAATGTGGTTCAGCGATTGGGAATAGTCTCTTCCTCTCGAGGGATCAAAATGAAAATGAACAAAAATGGTAGATCTCCTCAGGAGGGTAGACCAGAAGGGCAGGGAGGATTTTAGTATTTAACAGCACAGCCTGTTCATTTACAACAATTAGATGTTGATTTATGGGTATTTTTTCTCAAGGTGGTTTTTGGTTCTTGGGGGGTGCGGGGGCGGGGTGGGGGGAGGTTGGCTTGGAAACATCGCAGAGTAATTAAGGCTGTTGATGCATCTGTGTAGACGCACCAGGTACAGTGGGTGCAAGCTTAAGGATGTGTAGGATTGCACTGGGAGGGAAAAAATTGTTTCTATGTATATCTGCTCTTAGCAGCAAAATCTGTTCTTATTTTGAAAAGCTCCCAAAACATCCTGGCTTTATAGCAGTATATACTGTGATGAAAATGTAATCGATGCTGCATTATGCATTATTCATATGCAAATCATGCCTTTTAAAATAATCTCTAACGTGACAGATGGACAGACACCCTCTGCCTCCTTTATGACCAGTCAGCCTCTATCCAAGCAGGTCGCCTGTTAACAGAGTTTACTCTGTTACTTCATCCTTCAGGGTGTAAGGCAGTTCAGGCTGCTATTTTATTTCTTCACCAGGAGGCTCAGCCTGGCCAGGCTCAAAGGTGATTGGAATTCATTTCATGATACCATCAAAACAAAAGAGATACATTTCTACTTACTTCCACCTATTAAGGTTTGTCACAAAAATATGGCTTGGAAACATTTCTAAATAAATTACTTTGCCTTGTTGGAAAAAGTGCCATGCTGTTAATTTTATTGCTTTTCTGGCAAGCACATTAGTGTTAAACAGTAGATATAATTGGAGGCATATTATAAATTAGGCATGACTGTTGCTTCTGAACACAAGATCTGTACCAGCTTTAGACAGAGGAAAACATCGGAATCGTTTTCCAAGGAAAAACAGGAGCTTGCTAATCCACTGTAGCTGCAGTTTGTGAATCGTGAGAGTTTGCAAATACTTTCCAGTGTTGGAAGGGCTATTGTATTCCTTCATAAAGAAAACACAGTGGCAATGACTGATGTGACAATTTGCAAGACTTCCTATTTTGTTGAAATCTCAGCACCTGCAGTAACTTCTTGAAATGAACTTTTCTTCTTTCTGAAACTATTTAATATAGGATAGAAATGTTTTTTTGCTTTGAGCTTTTACTTTTTTTTAAATTTTCTAAATGTTTATTGCTGAAAGAGAGAAAGAACACGAGCAGGGGGAGTTGCAGAGAGAGAGGGAGACGCAGAATCCGAATCCGAAGCAGGCTCCAGGCTCTGAGCTGTCAGCACAGAGCCCGACGCCAGGCTCGAACCCATGAACGTGAGATCATGACCTGAGCCAAAGTCAGTCACTTAACTGACTGAGCCACTCAAGCGCCCCTGAGCTTTTACATTTGAACTGATTTTCGACCTACACAAAAGTTGTGGATACAGCACAGATCTTCATTAGAACCTATACCTTGCTTGCTCACCGTTGGCAACTTCTACAACCATAGTACTTGGTCAACGGCAGGACATTAAGGATGGGTACCAAATTATCGACTAAATGACACACTTTATTCAAATTTCACCTATTTTTCCATTATTTCTTTTATGGATCCTATTGAAGAGGTTTTGGAGTGTTGCGGGAAGGAGGGGGCAGTTGGAGCTGATGGCCCAGAAAGATTTCTTGAAGACTCTTTAGTCCGTAAAGGTGATTTTGTTAAAGCACAGGGACAGGACCTCCGGGCAGAAAGAGCTACCCTGAGGTTGTGCAGAGTGATTGGTTATAGTTAATGGAGTAGGGGGAGGTAAAGTCAAAAGGAAAGCCTTCAGAAGGACTTTGATATGCTAAAGAGGGCTCCTTGATACCTAAAGCCTTGCTCTCCTCAAGTTCAGGTTGTTTTTTCTCTAGTAAGGCATTAATGGTGTGATGGTAGGGGGTGCCTGGAGAAATGTCCTCTGTATTTGCCTCAAGTATTTGTCAGTGGGCTGAAGATAATAAAGAAATTTAATTATACCTGTCATCTCCTTCTTCCCTCTGTTCTTCCCCACATCACTGCAGAGGGAGGGTGATGTTGGAGCTCCTGGAAGCTGAGTCTGTAGGTTTATGGAGATTAGGCTATTGATCAGATTGTCTTTTTCTTGTAATTTGTTAAGATATTTGTAACCTGGTGGAGAGTCCTGTAGGGAGGACTGTGATCTCTATCCGCTAACCATTGTTTTCTTTCCTTTCCTTTGTCCTTGGGCAGCCAGGAGTGCCTGAGGGATACCCCTCCACCATCACCCCAAAACCTCATCAAAGAGCATAGGGTGAGGTCAGGACAGGGTCCTGAATGTGGAGCTCCCACACCCTCCTCAGGAATCGGAGCACGTCACCCTCACACAGGACGTCAGTGTGTTTGCCAACCAGAAAGCTCCAATGAGAGGCATTTTTTTCTTAGGGTTTCCTTATGAATGAACATTCACCACTGTATTGAACTTGGTATCTAGCCCCCTCCTCCCTCCCCAAAGGTCTACCGGTCAGGCTGACAGCAGGTGACTCAAAGCCCAACCCTCTCTCATCAGCTGGTCTTTCAACTTGCCCATCCCGAGATGTTCTAGAGACCTGCACTGAGTTAGTTACCCATTAGCATGAGCTATGGGGCCAGCCAATAGTAACAGAGACACGCCTACCACTTAGGAAATTGCAAGGATTCAGTCTTTCTCTCAGGACAAACCCCCAGTTCTTTGGGGTTTTTTTTTTTTCATCTTTTTGTTTTCCTTTCTGATAGTAAACAATGGGATATGACACACTGTTTGGAAAATAGGAAAAGTATTAAGAGAAATAGAAGCATATATCATCCTCAGAGTGATCGCACCACTGTGAATATTCTATGGTACAGTTTTAACAGTATTTTTTCTCCGCATTTTAAACAGTATTGGAGCAGAGTGTATTCTTTTCATAATTTGTTAAATTTATCCCTAAATATTTAACGTTTGGATGATGTTGTAAATAGTACTTTAAAAAACTTCATTCCCCAATTACTTATTTTTTTGTAGAAATCTAGAAATGCAGTTAGTTGTATAGTTGTTGTATATTGACATTGTCCTTAAAATTTTCCAAATACATGGTCATGTTGCCTGCATATAAAGTTTTATTTCTTCCCTCTGATCTGTATTTCTTCCTCCTCCTCCCTTCCCCCTCCTCCTTGTCTTGCTTCATTGTGATGGCTGTGTAGAATATTTTTTAAAGCACTTTATAATACACTACAGTGTTTAGTAGAAAGAGGAGAAACGTCCATCCTTGTGTCCCGTTCCTGATCTTAGAGTAGATGTGTCTGGTCTTTCACTATTGAGTATGATGTCAGCTGTAGGTTATTCATAGATGGCCTTTATTAACTTAAGGAAATTTTCATCAATTCCTAGTTTTCTATGAATTTTTTTCATCCTAAATGGATATTGCATATTTTTAAACACTGCTTTCCCTTTTAAGACGATTTTCTTCCTTTTAAGATGGTTTTCTTCCATTCTGTTAGTATAACGGATCACAGTTGCATCACTTTTGAGTGGTATACCAACCTTGCGTTTATTTGGTCATGGTGCATTATGCCTTTTATATATATTGCTGGATTTAAAAAAATTTTTGTTTTAAATTTATTTTGGAGAGAGAGAAACAGAGCACAAACTGGGGAGGGGCAGGGAGAGGAGACACAGAATCTGAAGCAGGCTTCAGACTCTGAGCTGTCAGCACAGAGCCCAACGCAGGACCCAAAACCAAGAACCTTGAGATCATGACCTGAGCCAAAATTGGATGCTTAACTGACTGAGCCACCCAGGTGCCCCCTAAATGGCTGGATTTCTTGAGGATTTTCATGTTTATATTCATGGACAGTACTGGTCTGTAATTTTTATGTAAGGTTTGTTTGTTTGTCTTTTTTTTCTTTTTTTTTTTGGTTTTCTCATCACAGTAAAGGTGACCTTATAAAAGAAGCTTAGAAAAAGTTACCTTCTTCTCTATTTTCTGAATGAGTCTCTGTAAAATTGTTACCATTTCTTCTTTAAATGTTTTGTAGAGTTCAGCAATGAAGCCATTTGAACTTGGAGTTTTCTTTGTAGAACAACAGGTTTCAATTTCAAAGTCAGTATCTGTAGTACATACAGGATTATTTACATTTTCTCTTTCTTCTTGTAACATTTCTGATGATTTGTCTTTCAGGCAATCTATTATTTCATGCAAGTTTTTGAATTATTGACTTAAAGTTGTTCATAGTATGTGCTTAGAGTCCTTTTTAGGGTCTATTATAACCGTAGTGATGTCCCTTTCCTTTCCTTCATTTCTGTCTGATATTGACAGTTCAAAAAGTTCTTTTATTCTTGATCACTTTTGCTAAGGGGTTCTCAGTTTACTGATCTTTTCAGAAATCAACTTTTAGTTTTCTTGACTTTTGCCTCACTTTTGCTCATTTTCTTGCTCACTGATTTCTAGTCCTTATTATTTCCTTTCCTATACTTTTGTTCAATTCAGTTTTACTTCTCCAGTACCCTTAAAGTGGGAAGCTTCTATCATTGATGGTTGTTTCTTATAATACAAGCATTTATTTTTTATTTTTATTTTTTAAGGTTTATTGGCAAATTGGTTTCCATACAACACCCAGTGCTCTTCCCCACAAGTGCCCTCCTCCATCACCACCACCTCTTTTCCTCCCTCCCCCTTCCTTTTCAACCCTCAGTTTGTTTTCAGTATTCAGTAGTCTCTCAAGTTTTGCGTCCCTCTCTCTCCCCAACTCTCTTTCCCTCTTCCCCTCCCCCTGGTCCTCCATTAGGTTTCTTCTGTTCTCCTGTTAGACCTATGAGTGCAAACATATGGTATCTGCTCTTCTCTGCCTGACTTATTTCACTTAGCTTGACACCCTCGAGGTCTATCCACTTTCCTACAAATGGCCAGATTTCATTCTTTCTCATTGCCATGTAATACTCCATTGTATATAAATACCACATCTTCTTGATCCACTCATCAGGTGATGGACATTTAGGCTCTTTCCATGTTTTGGCTATTGTTGACAGTGCTGCTGTGAACATTCGGGTACATGTGCTCCTATGCATCAGCACTTCTGTATCCCTTGGGTAAATCCCTAGCAGTGCTATTGCTGGGTCATAAGGGAGTTCTATGGATAGTTTTTTTGAGGAACCTCCACACTGTTTTCCAGAGCAGCTGCACCAGTTTACATTCCCACCAACAGTGTAGGAGGGTGCCCGTCTCTCCACACCCTCGTCTGGAGTCTGTTTCAGATTCTGTGTCTCCCTCTCTCTCTCTCTCTGCCCCTCCCGTGCTCATGCTCTATCTCTGTCTCTGTTTCTCTGTCAAAAATAAATAAAACATTTTTTAAAATTTTATTTATTTATTTTTTCCATAATATTTTATTGTCAAATTGGTTTCCATACAGCACCCAGTGCTCTTCACCACAAGTGCCCTCCACCATCACCACCACCTCTTTTCCCCCCTCCCCCTTCCCCTTCAACTCTCAGTTCATTTTCAGCATTCAATAGTCTCTCAAGTTTTGCATCCCTCTCTCTCCCCAACTCTCTCTCCCTCCTCCGCTCCCCCTGGTTCTCTATTAAGTCTCTCCTGTTTTCCTCTTAGACCTATGAGTGCAAACATATGGTTTCTGTCCTTCTCTGCCTGGCTTACTTCGCTCAGCATGACACCCTCAAGGTCCATCCACTTTCCTACAAATGGCCATATGTCATTCCCTCTCATTGCCATGTAGTACTCCATTGTGTATATATACCACATCTTCTTGATCCATTCGTCAGGTGATGGACATTTAGGCTCTTT
>PJEM01014704.1:0-33666 GCA_004023845.1 Helogale parvula | reverse complement strand
GGGGAGAAGCACTGGGTGTTATATGGAAACCAATTTGACAATAAACTATTTAAAAAATAAAAAATAAAACTATATAAAAAAAGAATTCTTGCTGAAAACAGTAGCTTCTGTGCTAAGTGCTATGGAAGATACAAAGAAAATATATTGTCCCTATGCTCAAGATGTTTACAATCCACTGAGCAAAGTCAGCCCGTACAGACATCAACAGTAATCCAAGCCTGCGTGCTAACACCTTAGGAGAGCTGTAGACCACGGGTCTGGGCAGCAGGCTGATGGGGGACGCACTGCTCAGTGGCGAGCTGTGTTGTAAGCAACTGCATACTAAAAAGCATCATGTTTGTGAAGGATGACTTAAATTAGACTGGATTCAAGGTTATGCATATACTAGTTCACCATCACTGGCTCATGCTTCTTTGTGCTCTCTGGAATTGGAGGCTGGGGAGACAGGTAGCCAGGAATTGCATACATGGTCAGCCTATCTAATGTTGGGGGAGTGTAGGGGTCCAGCCCACACACCCCAGTCGAAGGGTCCCTGAGTAGGGGGTTGGTGTCGGTGCAATATCTATAAGAAAGAAGACAGACAACGTGAATGGTGGTAAAGCCACACTTTACTAAGAAAAGTGTGGCTAAGAAAGTGTCTTATATACCGTAGGTGATTACAGTTTTTCTTTAATGATTACGTAGTTTATGGTCCTTGAAAGAGTAAAAACATGTTCTGGGAAGGATCATTTTTTTATCAGAAGAGAGAACAGCCGTGAGAACAGAAAAACAGGAATGAGGGAGTCTGTCTCTCAAAGAATCTTCTTTTCTTCAAGGCCCTTTAGCAGTTATGTCTAGGCAGGATGCTCATTATCCAAAAAGTTAATTTTAGACAGAGGATTGTGTTTGCCCCCAACAGCAGGCAATGAGCTGGGAACAGAAATAATGTAAGGGAAAGCAGGTGCCACTAACTGACCCAAGTTGATTCAAAACTTGAAAGTATATGCCTTTTTGTTTTTGCAAAGCAACGAGAAAATCATAGACAGGGTAAACAGAAGCCACATGTGCGGCCCAGGAGGCCAAATGTTGTTTCACAGTCTTTCGACTTGTTCCACAACTTCCCAAATAGTTCTCCTGCGCTTCGGAGGCATAGCCATCAACAGTCACTTATATGCGGGAGGTTTTTTGGCCTGCTGGGCCCCAGCGGGGGCGGTGGGGGGGGGGGAGTGGTTGCTGACAGCCCTGGCAGCAAAAGGACTGAGAACAGTGGTGTAGCCGATTTCTTACACAGGTTGAGCAGAAGCAAGAGGCAGATCACTGTTTGCTGGGATGGCTGGACCAGGCTTGATGGTGGAGGCTGAACGGTGCCTTGAATGAATGGTGGGGTGGGCGCAGTGAAGGGCTGTGAGTTTCTTGGAGGACTGGGAGGACAGTGCCCTGACCAGGTGGCAGAGTATTAGAGGGAGTGTATGGGGACCTTGAACCCTGGGCATGATTGCAATGCAGGGAGCAGGATGCTCAGCACTGGCAGTGCCCATCTGCCGCATGGTAAGTGCTCGATAAATATTTGCCAAATGAATAATTAATGAATCGGACTCCTGTAGGTAAGATATGGAAGATTTGACGGGGAGGTGGTGGTCCCCTGACGTATCAAAACATATCTAATCTGGGTCTCATTTCATTTGTTAAACCAGCCAGTCTGAGAAATCAATACCAGGTGCTAATGAAAAACAGCAGCTTAATGTCACATCTCTCCCAGCTGGTGTCAGAATTCTGTGAGCCTTCAAATTGCTACCTCATAGCACCTGGGAGATATCAGGGGTTGGTGCAGGAGAGGGGGCACTTGGGCTGGAAGATTTTGTAGGTCATATCGCTGTCTCTATGAGAAACCATATCCTGCTTTTGTGTACACCAGACCAGGCTGGGTTATACCCTGATGATCAAAATCCATACACCTTCATCGTGGTTTCGTCTCCTCTCTGGTTTAGCTTCTGTGGCCTCTCAAATTCACAAAGCTCTCTGAATACTGAGATTTCCTGTGCCTTGTCCTCCCTTCTCTTTTGTTTTCGGTAGGGCTGTCTCCCTTGGCTGCAGCTGTCTGATACCCCAGGCAAGTCCCTTAGAAGTGACCCTTATAAAAATGGCAGCCCTTCCTCACTCACAATGCAAAACCTCTACATTCTAAGTTCTACTTTGTATTACCCTGCAGTTTTTCTTGTTTTGTTTTCAAAGAAAATCTGGTTAAATGGACAGTTTTGAGTGATTTTGTTTTCTGAGCACCAGTGTAGGAATCTGTAGCTGCCTAATTATTATGACTAAACCAGGGTAGTGATCATCTCATTCCTGCCTGCACTGGGTGCGTGCTGTCACTTGCTGCCCCTTAAACACACGGTCCTATTCCTGCATCATCAAGAGCCACCTCTGTTTCTTTGAATTTTTTATTTGTTGCTGACCCATGGTCCATTACCTCTTAAGATATTATTGAAAGATCTGGGGAAAATGGAAAGCCTTGACTCATTTGGAACTCTTAAAGAGAGGATTCTGCTATTTAACACCTCTGTGCTGAGGCAAGCAACTGGAAGCCAGTTTTGCTTTTACAACAGTCAGAAAGTGCTGTGGGCTTAAGGTTTGCATTTGGCAGCAGTTTACGATATTTTTGGAGTTCCACCATGGAGCTGGGTACACATCACGTGTCACTCCGTGGGCTATTGATAGCTGCAGAGCCATGGTGGCCATCCATCTCTGTCAGTGCTTGTCGCTTGCTTCTTTATGAATATAGCTTTTAATACTCTCTCACTTTGGGAGGGCCAGATCCCTGGTATCCCTTCACTTCTGCTCTGCCCTTCCTGACTACATTTTAAAAGTCAGAGACATCAACTCTGGTCTGTCCTGGTGGCTTAAGGTCCATCCTTTCACTCCGAGTGAATGAATCTCTAGGGGGCAGCCCCTGGACCTGATGGTGGTCTCTCATTCTCCATGGTTATGGGACCTCAGGCATCTGTGGACTGTTATGTAGACAGGTTTGGAATCTCAGTAGCAGCCCAGGGAGGGGCTGCAGGGACCTCTTCCCATCCAATCCTTTTTTAGGGCAACTGTTTATGGTGGCTTAATTGGTACAGTCACATCAACTTGGATTTGACTTTCTCCCTGCTCTGCTGCTTGTTGACAGTATGACCTTGGACAGCTCATTCTGCCATTTTATATAAACTGTAGAAAGAGGACAAGAATAGAATTTGCCTGCAGAGTTGGGGTAAAGCAAAAGAGACAATGTTTAGAAAGGCCTGAGCACAATGCTGAGCACAATGCAGGTACCCTCAAAGGTATTTATCATTAGAGCATATGGATGTAGCTTACTCTAATGATAACATCATCAGGGTTCTCTGAGCTGATTGTATACAGTCTGTGAAATTGAGTTGGTTTTTTTTTTTTTTTTTTAGTTTTTATTGGAGTGGAATTTTCAAAACTAGAAAACATAGCTATTAAGTACTTAGGAACAACTCCAGAGCAACAACTCCCCAGTCGTCCTGCAACACCTTGGGTAGTACCAAGCCAGCGGCGGGGCCTATGGATGCCAAGGAAAACGGGTGGTTCTCTCATGGCCTCTTGGAGTCGCCACTGGTCTTGTGTGCCCAGCAGGCTCTAGTCAAGAGAGCCTTGTGTGGCTATAATGATAGATTTGCATACAGTTGTAAGAAATAATAAAGATAGCCAGGTGCTCTTTATCCAGTTTCCACTTATCGTAACATCTTGCAAAACTATAGGACATTACCGCAACCATCACATTGATATTGATGTTGTCAAGATACCACAATCAGATCCCTTATATTGCACTTCTGTGGTCATACCTATTTCCCTCCTGCTCCCACACTCTCCATAATATCTGGAAATGACTAATCTGTGAGGGCCTAGAGGATCTTGGTGAAGGCAGAGCCTCTATCCCAGCTCTGGACCTGTTATCCATGGGATAAAATTTTGATTGATTGATTGATTGATTAATTTGTGAGAATGCTGTTAGTATCTATATTTAGAAGCTATATCAAACCTAATCCTTATTTGAGACAGCAGAGATCCAGAAAAGGAGGTCAAAGAATCACTCTTAAATGAGGGGAAACTAAAGACTATGAAGGTTGTTGTCAAAGAAGTAGGAAATCTCAACTTAATCAAGAAAGGTTAGGAATTATTATTTTTATACACCATTAAATTTCCCTTCCTCACCTTGGCTTTATTAGGTGATTTAGAATATTTTTATTCTTTACCTTGAGTGTTATCAGTAATTCATCTTTAAAATTTTTTTAATGTTTATTTAGAGAGACAGAGCATGAGCAGAGGAGGGGTAGAGAGAGAGGGAGACAGAATCGGAAGCAGGCTCCAGGCTCTGAGCTGTCAGTAACAGCCTGATGCGAGGCTCGAACTCACAGACCACGAGATCATGACCTGAGCCGAAGTCAGACGCTTAACCAACTGAGCCACTCAGGGGCCCCAATCAATAATTCATCTTAAAATATTCTGGCTGCTTCAAATATTTACAAAGATTTACTGCATCCCAAAGTCTGTATTTATGATTCCTTAGCTGACAGCACTTCCTTAGGGATGTCAATTCTGACTATCACATTAGGGATGACAGTGGAATTTGATGTTCAGAAATGTTCTAGATTCTTGGCTGGAATATGCCAGGCCTCTAGGACTACTGGAGAGTTCTTGGGCCTGCCATAGCCATCCATGTACTCTGTGTTTCCCTTCCCAGGTGCTGGGGTCAGAGAGGATGTGTTTCTCATTTGGAAGGAGATGGAGGAAGCATGCAGCATTCTGACTCAGATCCAGAGGCTGGTCGCCGAGCCCCCCAAGTCTGATGTGGCCACAGTAGACCATGGTGGGTGCTGTTTATGTTTATAGCGTAAGAGTCATAACCGTTACGAGCTGGGGATGAAGGGCCGCTTCCCAAGGAGTTCTTCCAGAGTTGTGCTGTGGTTTGTGTGTATGTGTATGTGAGTGAGTGTGTGTATGTGTGTGTGAGTGAGATTGTCAAAGAAAAACCAGCCAGACAGCAAAGTGGTAACTTGTAGTTACTGATATAGAGCTGGACTTAGTGATGAACAAAACACGACAAGTGGGGATTCATAGCCAAGGAGCAGGGGTTGAGGGCACCGTGGTGGTTAATGGATGGAAAATTACTAAGAGGCGACATCAGGGGTAAAGGCGAATTCTGGGCAAACCCACCTGACGGGATTCTTGTTGAAGGCAGGCCAGGGTCACCAGATACCACCTGGGGGTGGTAGGCTATGAGGAATTTGATCAGATGTGAGGGATGGGAGGTTCTGGCTAAACTGACATAGCAGGATTTTTGCTAAAACTGGGTGATGCAGAGACAAACACTGGAAGTCCAAAGGTGGAGGCCTAGTTGAGAAGAGGATTCAGAGTAACCAGAGTTTGGAATAAGGAAGTCATGGTTGCAAATCCCAACTCCATTATTTGGGATTAACCCAAATTAATCTCTTTAAGTTTTAGTTTACTCTTCTGTTAAATAAATTATAATGTCGGTCTTGAAGGATTATTGTAAAGATTAAGTAAAGTAATGTATGCCTTGCACCGTGCAGGTATTTGATAAAGGTTAGTTCACTCTTTGCCCTTTCACAGTTAGGGAGTTAGTGTACTGATTCTCTTGAGTTAGTAAAGGATTTTCCTCTGTAGGGCACTGGTTTCATTTAGGGCATCTCTGGTAACAATGGTAGTTAACTCTCATAGCACATACCTTACATGGCAGGCTCTGTTCTAGGGTCTTCACAGTATTAACTCATTTAGTCCTTCTTACAATCTTATAAGATAGGTGCTACTATTATCTCCATTTAGCCGAAGGTCACACAGCTAGAAGCAGTGAAACCAGGATTCAAAACCTAGTTTCTCAGGAAAGTACCGACATCTGGCTTTCACCCCAGACATTCTGATCGAATCCATAAAGTACGTGATCTGGACATTGGGAGTTTTGAAAGCTTCCCAGGTGATCCTAATATGCAGCGAAGTTTGGGAACCCTTGTCTCCTGGTACCCTGCCTATATTACTGAGGTGTCAATGTGGAAGAAGAGCAAGGAGGCCAGAACAGCTGGGCGGGGGTA
Source organism: Helogale parvula (assembly GCA_004023845.1). Taxonomy (NCBI): domain Eukaryota; kingdom Metazoa; phylum Chordata; class Mammalia; order Carnivora; family Herpestidae; genus Helogale; species Helogale parvula. Next base: position 27,577 of record PJEM01014704.1, on the reverse strand, counting down.
CAGTTGAAGAGAAATGGGAAGGGACACGTGTAGAGGGAGGAAGAGGTTGAAGACATGGGAGAACATGCCCTGTGTAACCTGAGAAATTCTTGGTAACGGTGACTTTTTACTGTGATGGGGTATCCAGCTGTGGGTCCAGGGCAGCACAGCTGCAGTGCTTTGCCAAGGCCAGCTCTCTGGGGTCCCCAAGCTTGTCCGGAGGCTCTGCTCATTGATAGTGACACCATACTCAGTGGCAACCCAAAGAGTCCTCTGTCATCCTGAGAGAATAAAAATGAAGCCAGAGGACCTGAGTCAACATCCACGCCAGGTAAAGATTTTCTGCTCCGGGTTTGGAGGAGTACAGTGGACTGAATTGTTTGCCTCCAAAGTTCATGTGTTGAAACCCTAACCCCCAATGTAACTGTATGAGGAAATAGGGTCTTTTCAGGGATAATTAAGGTTAAATGAGGTCATAAGAGTAGGATCCAAATTCCATCTGACTGATATCCTTAAAAGAAAAGGAGGAGATGCCAGAGACCTCTCACTTTCCATGCGCGCACAGAGGAAAGGCACTGTAGAAAGATGGCCATCTACATGCCAGAAAGACATGCTTCATCAGTAACCAATCCTGAGCATACCTTGATCTTGGACTTCCAGGCTCCAGAATTGTGAGAAAATGAATTTATGTTGTTTAAGCCACCCAGACTAAGGAATTTTGTTGTGGAAGCACAAACAGACTAATGTAGGGAGTATTTAAGCTTGGGGTAGTTAGTCTTGAGGATTAACAGAGGATTTTTAGATATTATTCATAAAGGAAACAAAGAGATAGTGGCCTTAGTAATTGATAGAAGCATAGATCATCATCCCTTTATTTCAGTTGAATACACACACACACACACACGCACACACGCACACATGCACACCTGAAAACTAAAATTACTCCAAGCCTACATTTTCATAGATGCTTCAGGTGCCCCATTTCTATTTAAAAAGCAAAACTTGGCTGTTGTTGGATACCCACTGGGGCTTTTATAACTTTGCTTTGGCCCCAGAGACTACATGTGGAGTGTCTGATCTGTTCTTGTTGCTACCCACAACACAGTGTTATTGAGACAAAGGAGAGTCTGTTTCATGTGAAGGCACAACCAGTCCCTAAGTTTGGCTGCCCACAGCCTTCCAGGAGTTAGCATAGCCATCTGGAGGGGGAAAGGTTAGGATGGAGGAGGCCAGATGGGTTGCCATTGCCTGCAAAAACTTTATGTGAATTAAACAAAATCTACCTTCCTGGGCATAGCAGCCCACATGCCCCCTGGGCCAAGTGCACTGGTACAGGGACCAGCTGGAACCTACAATCATAGGCTAGGAGGGCAATTTCTGGCAGGGATGGCTCATCAGCTTGATGCTTGGGATAAGAAGATGGTGAAGTCAGACACTGGCCCCTGGTAATTTTGACCTCTTTTACTTACCAAGAGTAGGATATGAAAAATCTCTGGGCGGGGTGGGGGCACCTAACAAAAATATATGAAATAATGGTCAACACTGGGCATATCCAAGGTGAACTCTGCTGTTATCCCAGCTTAACGCTTAGAGAAAATTTCAAGGCCATGGTGTAGGGAGAAGGATCCTGGGTGTAGCACAGCAAACTTCCGAGTCTGGGAGACAGAACTAAAAGTCCAGGGAGACTAAGAAATCTAGATTTCATGGGACAAATTACCAGAGAGAAGGGAGGTACACACAGAGAGAACTCTGGGAATCTGCAGGGCCCTCCCCCCACCCTTGAGAATTTGGCTCGGTGTGGATGAATTCTTTCATGTGGGGAAGTTACCTGAGGCCGGGAAAGATCCAGTGGGAAGAATTCTAGAAAAGCCTTGGAGCTCACACAGGACCAGGCTTTTCTAACAGAGCTCACCTTGGATATTCCCTGTATCTCAGGGAACACTTAGATGGAATTTCCAAGGAGAGAAAAGGGAACAGAAAATTATTGGAAAAAATAAAGTTTAAAAAATTTCTCAAGTTTGATAAAAACTAACACCAAGATCCAAGGAGTTCAATAGATGTGAAGTACAGGAAAATGAGAGAAAGTATGCCCAGGACATCATAATCAATTTGCTCAAAACCAGTAAGACAGAGGAAATCTTAAGAGCAACTAGAGGGAAAAGAAGAAAGATTATATACAAAGGAACAAAGATAACCATGACAGCAGAATTCTTTTTGCAGATGAAAAGAGGGTGGAACAACATCTTTTTTTTCCCCTTCAGTAATTTAAATTTTGAATCCAGAATTCTAAATTTTGTGAAAATAACTTTCAGAAAAACAAGAGGCAAAATACAGATTTTTTAGACATACGAAAATGAAAGAAGAATTAGCAGCGATCTGCACTTCGGGAAACTTTAGAAGGAATCCTTCAGGCAGGAGGATTGATACTTTAGAACGGGGAAATGAATGGAAATAATGGACCTACACAAAGAAATAAAGAACACATGAAGTAACTACATGGGTAAATAATGTGCTATTTTTCTATTTAGATATCCTTAAAATTCAATTCATTGTTTAAATAAAAATAATATCAATGAGGTCTGTCACATAAGTATAAGTAAAATGTATGATGACAATGGCATAATGGCTGGGGGCAAGGGGGCTAGCAGCATTATTCATTAAGTTCTTAAGATGAACAACCCAAATGTCCACCAACAGATGACTGGATAAATAAACTGTGGAATATTATTCAGCCTTTAAAAGAAAGGAAGTTATGATTAAAAGAAAGGAAGGTTAAGGCAGATACAAAATGACAAATATCTGAGTCCACCGATATGAAGTGCCTTGAATAGTCAGATTTATAGAGTGGTTGCCCATGGTTGAGGGGAAGGAATGGCGAGTTACTATTTAATGAGTATAGAGTTTCTGTTTGGGAGACTGAAAAGGCTGTGGGTATGGAGGGCAGCAGTGGTGGCACAACAGTGTGAATATTTAATGCTACTTAATTGCATTCCTGAAGGTGGCTAAAATGATAAATTGTATGTTATGTCTATTTTATTACAACAACAACAACAACAAACTCATTCATTGCAAAAAACAAACAAAAATCCAGGAGGGGAGAAATGGAAGTACACTATTGTAAAGTTCTTATACTGTGCATGAAGTGGTATAATCCAGCTGAAGTTAGGGCACAGTATATTGAAGATATTTGCTATATACCTAAAGTAACTACTAAATAATGAAACAAGACAGCACAAAAGACAAAGTGGAATTAAAAATCCTCAATCCAAAGTCTGTCAGGAGAAAAAAAGAGAGCAAGGGATAGATAGGGCCAATAGAAAACAAATGGCAAGATGATAGACATAAACTACCATACATATGTCAAAAGATACCCATTTGTACACTTAAATGTGTATGGTTTATTGTATGTCAGTTATACCTTAACACAGTTGTCAATAAGTAAAGAGGATGATGTGGATCACTCCTGAGGTGCTGAGCTGTTCAGAGATGTTGGTGTTAATGCTTCTGAGCAGTGTGTGTGTGTGTGTGTGTGTGTGTGTGTGTGTGTGTGTGTGTGTGTGTGTTTGAGTGGGCCAGGTATGACTCTCAAACAAGAAGATGGCTTTTCTCACAAAACATTCAGGGATATGTCCAAGTTAGGGAGTCTTTACTCTTCTTTGGATGATGCTGCAGCTCAAAACATTTCAGGAACTCCTCATTTGTAATAACCTTCACAGCCATTTTATGACTCACTGAAGATAATAAGTCTAATCATGTTGTATAATCATACCAAGGTTAGGCTCCCAATATATTGTTGGTTCAGAGTATCAAACTCGATGTCAAAAGACAGGGAAGGGACTAGAGGCGCCTCAAAACCCTGTAGGTAATTCCAACTGAGAGCTCTACAGGAGTTTTGAACACTTTTTTAAACATATGGAAAGAGGTGCGATGCTTGTTTTTATTGTCATTGTATTTAATCCCCAGCCAGCTGTCTCTCGTCGTAAGTCATGGTGAAGTACACAGACTTGGAATTAGAAAGATATTAATCCTGCCTCTGCCTACTTCTTTGTGACCCTTGGCAAGACATTTTATTATCTGTGCCTTGGTTTCCTTATTTGCAAAGTTGGGATAATAATGATAATACCTACTCCACAGGCCTATTGTGAGAATTAGATGAGAAAATACATGTAAAACATTGCTGTCACATAACTCAAATGTAACGGTATCTAAGAAAAGGTTAATTCACTTATTTATTGAGTGCTTACTAAATATAGCTGTGTGCTAGATTATGAGTATCATGGCAAGTAAAACAGACATGGAATGGGCTCTCATAAAGCAGGACTTTGCTTGCTTGATGAGAGTAAAAAATCTGATGCACATGGAAGTATAATTACCAACTGGAATAGTGTGGCTGAGGAAAAGTGTGGGCTCCTAAGCTATTTATTTTCTGAGGTCAAGGAAAGCTTTACTGAGGAAATGTTATTGATACTGACAGCCAAGGGTTGAGGAATCAAGTTAATAAGGTGAAGAGAGGTAGGGGTAAGGGGGAAATATATGCTAACAATGGAAAAGCGCATGCAAAGGTCCTGGCCAGGAAGGAGTGTGGCACTTTAGACTTGGAAAAGATGAGTCAGGTAGAGCTCAGAGATCAAGTTAGCAGTTGGCTTTGATGAGTCTAGACAAGTAGGCAAGGACCAGATCATCCTGGGTCTATGGGATGTCAGTCCTTAATTTAAGACCAGTGGGGAGCTACTGGAAGATTTTAAGCAAAAGAATGATAAAAATCAGATTTGCATTTAGAAAAAATCACTTTGGCTACTGGGTGGGAAACAGATTAGAAGAGAGAGGCTAAGTGAGGATGAGGGAAGAGAGTTAAGATGTGTAAGTGAGAGGTGATAAGTTGGCAGATCTGAGGGAGGATTCAGATATTGAACTTGCAGAACTTGGGAGTGAGGAAATTATAGGTGTCAAAGCTAAGCTCCTAGTGGACACCATGCTGGAGGAGAACCAGGTTTGAGGATAAACATGATGAGGCTTGTTTGGATCTATTAAGGCTGAAGCCCTCTAGAGAGACCAAACAGAGAACAATGAGAGGCAATTGACTCTACAAGTCTGGAGTTCAGACAGCTGTGAGGGAAGTGATGTATAATAATGGATGGATAAAGCAAACATTCTTGGTATAAACACATGGACCCATCAAGTGGGAATGCCATGTTTCTGAATCTTTGATCCCAAGATCTTTGGATTCTGATATATACAGAGAAGAACAAATGTGAGTTCTCTGTTCTTTACCAGTGATATCCAATTAATGTAATAGATGAAGAAGAGTGTTTGACCAACATCATGACTTGAGATCTGAAGCAAAACAGGATAATTTATAGATCCCTTGTACACATTTACTTTCTCAAGAATATATTTCCCTTTTGTTCATATAAAACTTGCAAGATGAGATCTGGAGCAGGGCACAGCTGGTTTCTTATGTAACCAGAAGCAAATCTAACACTTGTCAAAGTGCTCTTACTTCTGGCAAGGCAAAAGAGGAAATAATATTTCCCAGAACTGAATTTTTTTTATACCTTTAAAGTTCTTTATAGTCAAATGAATGTTGACAGGGCTGGTTATAAGCAGTAAGGGATATTGCTAAAAGGGCCAGGGTTTTTTGAACTTAAACATGCATTTTCTTATAGGTAGTAATCCTATCTTTTCCAGATTAAAAAAAGAAACAAAAATGTCAGTGTAAGAGTATCATGTAATCCTTCCACAAGTTAGAATTAAAGCTGTTAGTGAAAAATTTCTCCCAAAATGTGGGAAAAGAATTAGTTCATTAGAATCCTGTAGATGTGATGCATTAAATTTAGGAAGGATATTGGAATATAATACAAAGTATGATGAAATGTCAGAGCTAGAATCATGTTATTAAAAAGTGACTGTGTTAAATGAAAATGAAAGTTCAACTTATCAAGATTTGTAGGATGCAGTGAAAGTAGTGCTTAGAGGGAAATTTATAACATTGAATGACTAAATTAGAAAAGAAGATAGATCTAAAATATATAAGCTTCCACCTTAGGAAACTAGAAAAAGAGGAGCAAATTGAATCCAAAGTGCCCAGAAGAAAAGAATAATAAAAATTAGAGTAGAAATCAATGAAGTTGAAAACAAGATATCAGTAGAGAAAATCAACAAAATCAAGTACTGGTTCTTTGAAATGACAATAAAATCAATAAGCTTCTGGCCAGACTAACCAAGAAAAAAAGAACACACAAATTACTGATATAAAAAAATGAAAGATGAGATCACTGGAGATCCCATGAGTATTAAAAGGATAATAAAGGAATATTGTGAAAATTCTTTGCCCACAAATTTGAATGTATCAATGGATAAAATGGGTCAATTTCATAAAAGACACAATCTGTCAGAACTTCCACAAGAAGAAACAATCTCAGGAGGCCTATATTTTTTAAGCAATTAAATAATTAATAACCTTCCACAACAGAAAGTACCAGTCTCAATAAAAGAATCTTAAAAGCAGCTAGACAGAAATTACTCATTATATGCAAGCAAGCCTCAATAAAATGAACAGCTGATTTCTTACTAGATACCATGGATACCATGGTACCATTAGATACCATGGAGGTCAGAAGTAGTGAGATGAAATATTTTAAGTGGTGAAAGAAAAAAGACTATCAACCAAGAATAGTATATCTGGCAAAACTATCCATCAAAAAGAAGGAGAAATTAAGGCATTCAAGATTAACAAAAACAGGTATCATTGTTAGCAAATTTGTCCTTTGAGAAAAATATTAAAGGAAGTCCTTCAGGATGAAATGAAAAGATATCAGACAGTAATTTGAATCCACATAAGAAATAAAGATAACTAATAATGGTAACTATATAGGTTAATATAAAAGTATAAATGTAGTTTTTGTTTTTTATAACTCTTTTTTTCCCTCCTATCTGATTAAAAATACAACTGCATATATCAATACAGGAATGCCTTGGAGATCTTGTTGGTTTGGTTCCCGATCACTGCAATAAAGTGAATATCACAATAAATTGAGTTAAACTAATTGTTTAGTTTCCCAGTACATAAAAAAAGTTATGTTTATACTATACTGTAGTCTTACGTGTGCAATAACATTATGTCTAAAAAAGCAATGTACATACCTTATTTAAAAATTACTTTATTGCTAAAAATACTAATCATCATCTGAGCTTTCAGTAAGTCAATACTCATTGATCACAGATCACTATAACAAATGTAGTAATAATGAAAAGGTTTAAAATATTACAAGAATTACCAAAATGTGACACAGAGACATGAAATGAGCAAATGCTGTTGAAAGAATGATACTGATAGACTTGCTTGATTCAGGGTAGCCACATACCTTCAATTTGTAAAAAAACACAGTATTTGCAAAGTGCGATAAAATGAGGTATTCCTGTAGCAGGGATCTAGTGTACAACAAGAGTATAGCTAGTACTGCTGTATGGTGTATAGAAAAGTTGTTAAGGGGCACCTAGGTGGCTCAGTCAGTTAACTGTCTGACTTTGGCTCAGGTCATGATGTCATGGTTTGTGAGTTCGAGCCCCACATTGGGCTCTCTGCTGTCAGCACAGAGCCTGCTTCAGATCCTGTTTCCTTCTCACTCTGCCCCTTCCCCCTCTCAAAAATAAATAAACATTAAAAAAAAGAAAAGTTGTTAAGACAGTAAATTCTGAGAGTTCTCATTATAAGAAGAAAAAATTTTCCTTTTTTTCCTATCTTTTTTTTTGTTGTATCTGTATGAGAAGCTATTAATTGCATTAAAGCTATTATGGTAATCATTTCACAATATATGTAAACTATATGTAAATCAAACCATCATGCTGTATTCCTTAAACTTACACAGTGATGTATATTAATTATTTCTCAATAAAACTGGAAAAATTAAGACAACTCACAGAATGGAAGAAAATATTTGCAAGCCATTTATCTGATAAGGACCTAGTATCCAGGAGACATAAAGAATGCTTACAATTCAACAGGAAACAAGACCAATAATCCAGATGAAAGATAGACAAAGGATTCGAATAGACATTTCCACAAAGAAGATATACAAATGACCAAGAAGCACATGAAAAGGTGTTATGAGAAAAATGTAAACAAAAACCACAGTAAGATAACACTTCATACCCACACGGACAGCTATAATAAAAGAGAGAGACAACAGCAACTTGGCAAGATACGGAGAAAATGGAACCCTTATAGATTGCTGGTCGGAATGTAAAATGGTACACCCACTTTGAAAAGTCTGGCAATTATTCAAATGTTAAACATAGAGTTCTTATGTCTCCTAGTAATTCCACTGCTAGGTATATGTTCAAGGGAACTGAGAACATATTCACAACATTCTCCAGAATAGATTACATGTTAGGCCACAAAACAATTAGTAAATTCAAAAAGACTGAAATCATATCATGCGTCTTTTCCAACCACAACGGTATGAAACTAGAAATCAATCTCAAGAAAGAAATCTGCAAGAAACACAAATACATGGAGGCTAAATAACATGCTACTAAACAATGAATGGGTCAACCAAAAAATCAAAGGTGAAATTAAAACATAAATGGAGACAAATGGAAATGAAAACACAGTGATCCAAAATCTTTGAGGTGTAGCAAAAGAGGGAAGATTACAACAATACATGCCTACCTCACGAAGCAAGAAAAAAACCTCAAAGAGACAAGCCAACCATACACTTAAAGGAGCTAGAAAAAGAAGAACAAACAAAGCCTAAGGACAAGAGAAGGACATAATAAATATTAGAGCAGAAATAAATGAAATAAAGACTTAAAAACAATAAAATAGATTAAAAGAAAACAAGAGCTATTTTTTTTTATTTTTTCTTTTTTGGAAAACTCAAGGAGCGCCTGAGTAGCTCAGCTCGTTAAGCATCCAACTCTTGATTGCAGCTGAGGTCATGTTTGTGAGATGGAGCCCCACATTCCATCCCCATGTGTGTGCATGCTCTCTTTCAACAACAACAACAAAAAAGATCAACAAAATTTATAAGCCTCTGGCCAGACTCATCAAAAAAAGGAGAGGATTTCAATAAATAAAATCAGGAATAAAAGAGGAGAAATTATAACCAACACCACAGAAATACAAATGATTATAAGAGAATATGCCAACAAATTGGGCAACCTAGAAGAAATGGATAAATTCCTAGAAACCTATAACCTCCCCAAAACTGAAGCAGGAAAAATAGAGAATTTGAACAGATCAATTGCCAACAATGAAATCGAATCAGTAATCAAAAAACTCCAAAACAGGGGTACCTGGGTGGCTCAGGTGGTTGAACAGCTGATGTTGATTTTGGCTCAGGTCATGATTTCAACCATTTGTGAGTTCAGGCCCTGTATCCACCTCTGGATACAGCACAGAACCTGTGTCGGATCCTCTGTCTCCCTTTCTGTCCCTCCCTCCCACCCCCCTCAAAAATAAATAAACATTAAAATGTAAAAAAAAAAAATACAAAACTCTGAACAAACATAAGTCCAGGACTAGATGGCCTCACAGGTGAATTCTACCAAACATTTAAAGAAAAGCTAATATCTTTTCTTCTCAAACTCTCCCAGAAAATAGAAGGGGAAGGCAAGTATCCAGATTCAAGGCCAGCATTCCCCTGATACCAAAACCAGATAAAGATGTCACAAAAAACAAAACAAAACAAAACACAAAACAACTATAGGCCAATATCTCTCATCAACATAGATGCAAAAAGCCTCAACCAAATATTAGCAAACTAAATCCAACAATGTTCAAGTGGGATTCATTCCAGGGATGCAACAGTGGCTCAGTATTCACAGATTGATCAATGTGATATATCATATTAACAAAAGAAAGGATAAAAACCATATGATCATCTCAATAGATGAGAGAAAAGCATTTGACACAACATAACACTCAATTATAATAAAAACTCTCATCAAAATAGGTATAGTGCCAATATACCTGAACATAATAAGGGCTATATATGAAAAACCCACAGCTAATATACTCAATGGTGAAAAATTGAGAGCTTTTCCTCTAAGATCAGGAAGAAGACAAAGGTGTTCACTCTCACCACTTATTCAACATTCAACATAGTACTGGAAGTCCTAGTGAGAGCAGTCAGACAAGAAAAAGAAAAAAAGGCATCCAAATTGGTGAGGAAAAAGTGAAACTTTTACTGTTTGCAGATGACATGATACTATATGGTAAAAATCCTAAAGATTCTACCAAAAAACTGCTAGAACCGATAAGTAAATTCAGTCAAGTCACAGGATGCAAAATTAACGTACAGAAATCTTTTATATTTCTATACACCAGTAATGAAGTAGTAGAAGAGAAATTAAGAAAACAATCACCTTTATAATTACACCATAAAGGATGAAATACCTAGGAATAAACTAGGGAGGTGTAAGATCTGTACTCTGAAAACTATAAAACATTGATTAAAGAAATTGAAAACAACACAAACAAGTCAAAAGGTAGTCCATGCTCATGGATTGAAAGAAAAAATATTGTTAAAATGTCCATATTACCCAAAGCAATTCACAGATTCAATGCAATCCCTATTAAAATACCAACATTCTTCACAAAACAAAGAATCCTAAAATTAGTATGGGACCACAAAAGATCCCAAATAGTGAAAGCAACCTTGAAAAACAACACACCTGGAGGCATCACAATCCCAGATTTCAAGATTTACTAAAAAATCTATACGAATCATAACAGTGTTATACTGACACAAAAACAGACACAATATTCAATGGAACAGAATGTTCAGAAATAAACCCATGCTTTTATGGTCAGTTAATTTACAGGAAAGGAAGTAAGAATATACAATGGGGAAAAAAGACAATCTCTTCAATAAAATGGTGTTGAGATGGCTGCATGCAAAATAATGAAACAGGACTGATTGCTTAATCCATACACACAAAAAGACTCAAAATGGATTAAGGGCCAAATATGAGACCTGAAGCCATAAAACTCCTGGAAGAAAACATAGTAGTTTCTTTGACATCAACTGTAGAAACATTTTTTTAGATATGTCTTCTCTGGTAAGGAAAACAAAAGCAAAATTAAACTATTGGACCACACTAAAAATAAAAAGTTTTTGCACAGTGAAGGAAACCATCAACAAAACAAAAAGGCAACGTACTGAATGAGAGTAGATATTTATAAACGATACATCTGATAAGAAGTTAATATAAAATATATATAAAGAACTTCTACTCAACACACACACAAAAACAATTTAAAATCCAATTTAAAAATGGGCAGAGGATCTGAATATTTTAACAAAGAAAATATACAAAGGGCCCATAGACATATGAAAAGATGCTCAACACCACTAATCATCAAGGAAATGCCAAATGACAATGAAATATTACTTTATACTTGTCAGAATGGCTAGAATAAAAAAGATAGAAAATAACAAGTGTTGGCAAGGATGTGGAGAAAAGGGAACACTTATGCACTGTTGGTGGGAATGCAAATTGATTTAGCTACTGTGGAAAAGAGTATCAAGGTTCCTCAAAAAAATTGAAAATAAAATTACCATATAATTGAATAAGAAAACAAAACCACTAATTCAAAAAGATATATGCATCCTATGTTTATTGCAGCATTATTTACAATATCCAAACAGTGGAAGCAAACTACATGTCCACTGATGGATGAATGGATAGAGAAGATGTAATATATACACACGATGGAATATTACTCAGCCAAATGGTGAAATCTTGCCAATTATAAGAACATGAATCAACCTAGAGGGATCAACACCAAGTGAAATAAGTTAGTGAGAGAAAGGTAACTATCATGATTTCACTCATATGTGGAACTTAAAACACCAAAAATAAAAAAAAAGTCAAACCAAAATCTGACTCTTATATACAGAGAGCAAACTGGTATTTGCCAGAGAGAAGGTGGGTGGGGGAGTGGGTAAAATAGATAAAGGGGATTAAAAGTACACTTATCTTTAAAAAAAAATTCTTTTAATGTTTAGTTTTGAGAGAGAGACAGAGATAGTGTGAGTGGGGGAGGGGCAGAGAGAGAGGGAGACACAGAATCTGAAGCAGGCTCCAGGCTCTGAGCTGTCAGCACAGAGCCCAACATGGGGCTCAAACTCATGAACTGTGAAATCATGACCTGAGCTGAAGTCGGATACTTAAGCAACTGAGCCAGCCAGGTGCCCCAAGGGTACACTTACCTTGATGAGCACTGACAAATAAAATTGTGGAATCCTGTTGTACATCTTAAACTCCTATAACACTATGTTAATTATACTTAAATTTTTAAAAAGTCCTTAAAAAGACATGTTTGCACAAAAACTTGTACATGAATGTTCATGGCATCATAATAGCCATAAAAACAAAAAGTGGACACAATTTAAATGTCCAGTGACTGATAAATAGATAAGCAAATGTGACACAGGCCTGCAGTGGAACATCATGAGCCATAATGTGTGATGTGGTACTGATACATGCTACAGCACACATTAGCATTACGTTAATGGAAATGAGCCAGTCACAAAAGGCCACTTTGTATGATTCCATTTACATGAAGTGTCCAGAATAGACTAATCTGTAGAGTAAACTCATAGGAGATGGGAAGGGAAATGACTTCTAATAAGTATAGGGTTTCTTTGTGGGGTGAGGAAAATGTACTGGAATTAAATAGTGATGATTCTACAACCAGGTAAATAAACAAAATCACCAAACTAAAAACATTTAAAAATGTTAGTTTTATAGTATATGAATTATAGCTCAACAACCAAATTTTTAAAGAATACATGAAATAAATAGTCTGACTAAAAAATTTTTAAAAAGTCAAGCCCTGGCAATAGTGATTCAGGATAAAAAATGTGGCAATATTTTAATTTCCCAAGGGAAGCAGATTCAGATTTCTCTGTTGGTTTAATCCCAGTATCCCCACTCTGCTTTGTGGTTCACATTCTCACTGCCATGTGATTCAGGGTCTAATCTAAAGTTCTCAAACTCTATCAATCCCTTTCTCATTTCTTAATCTTGGTTTTTCCACTTTATACTAAGCATCTTGAATTGGTTTATCTTGCCACATCATGCTTTTTTTTTTATAGTTTAATTTTGAGACAGAGCATGAATGGGGAAGAGGCAGAGAGAGAGGGAGACACAGAATCTGAAACAGGCTCCAGGCTCTGAGCTGTCGGCACAGAACCCAATGCGGGGCTCGAACCCACGAACCGTGAGATCATGACCTGAGCTGAAGTCGGACGCTTAACCAACTGAGCCACCCAGGCACTCCAATCATCATGCTACCTTTAAGGAAATTATTGCCGGAGGTATAATTTGTTGCCTACATTACTGATCCTCAAGTATTATCCTTCAATTTATTTTAAGTGTCATGGTAGATGTAGCTACATTAAAATGTGGCTTTTGTTGGGGCATTTGGGTGGCTCATTCAGTTGAACATCTGACTCCTGATTTCGGCTCAGGTCATGATCTCATGGTTCATGAGTTCAACCCCCATATCAGGCTCTGAGCTGTCAGCTTAGGATTCTCTAAATAAATAAATAAATAAATAAACTGAAAAAATGTGCCTTTTGCATTTCTTCTCTTGGAGTCTGTGCTCTGCTAGTGGTTTCTTCTCAGCCTTCATGCTGGTCTGTCACTGTCTGACTGCTGCTCCTTATTTCTCAGTAGCCCAGTTGCAGGTCTTGCTTGGAGTTTAAACATTCTTGCTGCAGCTCATTCATGGCCCACATAGAAAGCAAAAACTGTTCAGTTTTCTTTCAGAATTAGAAGAGGAAGTAAAGGAATGAGGACCACTGTCTTTGAGAGGGCGTTAGCTCTTCTCCCACCTCCTGTCCACTCTTGGTGTTTTTTGTCTTTTTTTTTTTTAAGATATGCACTTTTTAATGTTTATTTTTGAGAGAGAGAGAGAGAGAGAGAGAGAGAGCGAGCAGGGGAGGGGCAGAGAGAGAGGGAGACACAGAATCTGAAGCAGGCTCCATGGTTTTAAGCTGTCCACACAAAGCCTGATGCAGGGCTTGAACTCACGAACCGTGTGATCATGACCTGACCTGAAGTTGGACTCTTAATCAACTGAGCCACCCAGGCACCCCTCTGTCTTTATTTTTATGTCTGCTTCTTTCTTGGATCTTTGTTTTTTCAATTTCCTTTCCCTCCCACCTCCCCCCACTGAGGATTATAGGAATTAGGGACACTTAGGAGTAAAATCATTTTTCCACTAGTTTACAAACAAGTTGGGTAAGCCATGGAACCCTTCTTTTCCACAGAGATTTTGCTTTGATTATACAAGCATTAAAGGAGAAGTAAAAAATCATTTCATGATATTCTGGAGAAGAAAGGGCCTAGGATTCACTGTCCACTCAGGGGCGACTCTACAACTATGCATTTGACTCGGTCCCATATTAGAGATGTGACTGCAGGCCCGTCTCCCTGTTCCTCATCTTTCATGTGTTTAACCCATGGGGCACTTCGGAGAACAATCCCCCAAACCTGCCCTGCAAGGCAAGGTGGTGCAAAATGTTGCTGGGTTACCATTCTCTGCCCCTGCGTCCCCCTCCTCCTCTTTCTTGGTTCCTTTGCAGTGCCAAGCAAAGACATTCAGCACACGGTGCTTTCACAACATCAAACAGAAAGTATCAAGTCCAGTCATCAGGGACAGTGAACAGAGTGCATGCCTGCCCAGAGACAGGCTGTTCTCTCGAGCCATGCTTTCAAGACGTCTCCTGGGTGCCCACACAGGTGGGCTTCATCGTCTCGCCTGCAGACCATCCTTGGTCCAGCAGCTGCCGTCTGCTGAGCTGACTCAGGTGTCCGACAGGCAGGTGGCTGGATTTCTTGTCCTAATAGCTGCCACCATTCTCCCTCCCTCCCAGCTGTTTAAAATTCCTTCCTTCCCTCCTCCCTGTGCTCCATCCTTCTCTTGTTTCTGTTGAACATCACTTTCAGCTTCTTCTGAACCTTTCCTTTTCAACTCATTCACAGCATCCTTTGCCAATGCCACTTCCCGTGGGGCAGCCAAGCGTTGGCTTAGTGTCTCATGACACTCATGATAATAGGGATGCTGGGAAGTGTTTACCAAACTGTGGTCTATCAAATATAAGCCCTCCCAAATTTTCTATGCAGCACAGGTTCTGGGGCCAAATAACTTTAGGAAATCCTTTTTTATGCCTCTACCCATAGAGGTGAGGCCCACTGCTGATTCCTGTAACAAAGGCTTATACAAGTCCCATGATAAAGAACCTGTTGAAATGTTTTATTTTCAAACTCCCTAAACTTTTTGCTTAGAAACCCTCTTTCTGAGTGATAGTCACTGACATGCAGGGTAAGTAGTGTTTGTGAACCATAGTGTGAGAAACACTGAACTTGATGGTCTCTGAGGTTGGTTCCAGATCTAGAGCTCTAGTTTATTCATTAGCTGATGGTTTGCTTGAAAGGCACATGGACCTAGCATGGCAGGAATGTGGTGGTGGACAAGTCATCTTCAGTGGAGGAGGATGAGCCTATCAGTCAGAGATCTTCACAGAAACAGAACCAATAGGGTGTGTGTGTGTGTGTGTGTGTGTGTGTGTGTGTGTAGGTGTGCACATGTATAAAAAGAGAGGTTGAGATAGAGATTGAGGGGGATTCAAGGAATTGACTCGCATGAGTATGGAAGCTAGCAAGTCCAAACTGCAGGACAGACCACCCATCCTCATGAGCTGGTATTGCATTTCAGGTCCCAAGGCACTCTGCTGTCAGAACTCCCCTTCCTCAGGGGACTTCAGTCTCTTTCCTATTGAAGTCCTTCAACTGAATGGAGATGGCCCTCTGATGATATGGAGGGTAATCTGTTTTATCCAGTCTACTGATGTTAATGTTAATCTCACCTAAAAATACCTTCACTGAAATATCTAGAATAATCTTTGATCAAATATCTGGGTACCATGGTCCTGCCAAGTTCACAAATTCACACAGTAGGATAACCATCACCGTGAGGAGAGCAGTTATGGTGGTGATAAATCCTTGATGGCCATGGGCCACTATGGAACTACACCTTGAGAGGAGGAAGGGGCACAGATAAATGGTGCCCATTTTGTCTTTTTTTTTTTTTAATGTTTTCTGTTTTTTTTTTTTTAATTTATTTTTGAGAGACAGAGAGAGACAGCATGAACAGGGGAGGGTCAGAGAGGGAAGGAGACACAGAATCTGAAACAGTCTTCAGGCTCTGAGCTAGCAGTCAGCACAGAGCCCGGTGCAGGGCTCGAACCCATAAACCATGAGATCATGACCTGAGCCAAAGCCGGACACTTAAGCGACTGAGCCACCCAGGCGCCCCCCATTTTCTCTTTTTAATGTGGCCCTGACTAGTGATGTATCAAAAGCATTGGCCAGGGGCGCCTGGGTGGCTCAGTCGGTTGGGCCTCTGGCTTTGGCTCAGGTCAGATCTCACGTTCGTGGGTTCGAGCCCCGCATCAGGCTCTGTGCTGACAGCTAGCTCAAAGCCTGGAGCCTGCTTCCGGTTCTGTGTCTCCTTCTCTCTCTGCCCCTCACCCTCTCATGCTCTGTCTCTCTCTGTATCAAAAATAAATAAAACATTTAAAAAAAAATTTTTTTAAAAGCATTGGCCAGTAGATCTTTCTCATTAAAACAGGTTTTGAGATCCACAAGTAGGATGGAGAGGACCAGGCACATTAATTCTGTGGCATAGATGTGATCTGCCACTTGCTTCTCCTGCAAGTAACTGAGAGAAAATCTTTAGCAGTCTGTCACATGGATTAGGATGAGTTGTGAGCTCACATCTCTAATAAATGAAAGTATTATCCTAAGCTCTGTGGGTGAGAATTTATGTAACACTTTTAATTAAGATAACTGCAGGGGGAATGGAAAGAACTCTCTAGTAAGTGACTCTAATGAATGGATAATGCCCTTCCCCATCCCACCTGGGGAAGATGAGGCTCAGCCACTAATTAGTGTAATTAGCACTGAAAGTGGAAAGATTTACCCCTTTCTCTCCTTTTTGCATTTTTGGAGCACCTGGGCTCTTTGTTTTTGCATGCTTGGCTGCCCCATCTTTCCTTTATGAAGTTCAAGTTGCTTTGGAGTTTTTCTTGAGTTTTCAGAAAGTAACTGGGAGCCTCAATCATGCCCTCCAAGTGCCTGTACCACTGGTTCCTAGGTGAATCTAGGAGTCAAAAGTTAGTTTCTGGCTATTTAAAATTCCTTGTTGGTTTAATGTATTTTTAGGAAGTCCTTTCATGGTAAGCTTGAACTTATAATTGAGAAAAGGCTCTTTGTCTTTTTAAAAGAAGACAACCCTTTAGGGTACCTGGGTAACTCAGACAGTTAAGCGTCCAACTCTTGATTTCAGCTCAGATCATGATCTCATATTTCATGGGTTTGAGCCCTGCATCAGGTGGTCAGCACGGAGCCTGGTTGGATCTCTCTCTCTCTCTCTCTCTCTGTCCCTCTCCCCCTCCCCCTGCCTTCTCCCTCTCCCTCTCTGCCTCTCCTCTCTTTCTCTTTCTCTAAATAAACATTAAAAAAGAGAAGGCAACCCCCAAAATAGAGCAGAAACATGTGCTAATTTGTGTGTGGCTATCTATGGACATAACTGAATGAAAATTTTATTTCCTACTACACCTGTTAATTAGAAAGAAGGGAGGAGAATAAAGTAGGAAGAAAGAGGAGACAGAAGCTTAGAATGTAATTAACAATAATTGAGGAAAAATAGTCACTCAAAGGGTTTTTCCAAGGAGACTGATCCCATTGCCAAAAATGGCTCTATTCTCTTTGCTGTTTCCCTGAGATGCAGGGGAGGAGGAGAGCCTCAGGGCTCAGAAGCTCTGGGGAACCTCCGATTTGAGCTCCTTGTACAGGTTAAGAAGATGCTTTGTGAATCATGTAGAAACCAATGCTGGTAACTGGGGACACTGTGCAAATGGGCTTTTGGTGCCAGAATAGTTTAAAGTTCAGAAGCCAAAACCAAGCTTCTCTGAGAAATTCTGGTTCTAGTGGGTTTAAGTGCATTATTTAAAAAGTGTTCTATTGAAATCTGAGGACATGGATCACATATAGTAGTACTTGGCAGATCCTTTACATGCTATTGAGAAACAGTTGTCTCTAAAAGTGTTTTATTTCTTCAAGTGCTATTCTAAGTTTATATCCCCTTAAATATAATAATGGATAAGTATGGGGAATATTTTGTTGCCCTAATATTGAGTGCTACTTTTTTATTAAAAGAATCATTGAACTTGAGTAGAAGTTAGAAGCTTCTGATAGAAGTATAACTGATGGGGTCACCAAGTCATAATTTAGAAAGCACTTTCTATCTTACAGTAGTTGCAAAGCTTGGTTGCACAGTACAATCACCAAGAGAGCTTTGAAAAATTCCAATGTCCAGACCAGTTAAAGCGGAATCTAATGGGTAGGACTCAGGTACCAGTATTTTACAGAACTCAGAGGATTCCACTATGCAGGGTTGAGAACCACTTATCTAGGTGGAAGTAAACTTTGTAGGGCTGGTGGACCTAATATACAGTAGTACATGTGATAAAAAAAAAAAAAAAAAAGAAACTACCTCTTTGTCCAGCACCCTTTCCTGGTCCTCCTAGGGGTCTGCTGGTCTCCGTGGGGCTAAGAGCTAAGGGTTCTTTCTGCCTTCCTTCCAGTGGCATGCAGATAACTGTTTGCCAGTCCACTCACTGGAATAAAAAAGCTCTGATTTCCAGAGTCTGTAAATACTCGAGCATGGTCAGTTTTATCCTACAAGTGTGCTTCTGCGGAGCATGGTGTTGGGAGGAGAGGTGTACAGTTGGCTTCCATGGACCAGTGCAAGACTGCTCCTGACACAAGTGCCTCCTTCTCAGCTTCACATTTCCCCACCCCCAGATAATCCTTTCTCCTTTAGGTGGCACTAGTGGTTTGAGTCACCTGGATGAATACTTTTCTGTTGTATGGTGTTCTGCCCAGCTAACAGAGCACCTTCTCCCACTTAAAGAGTATAGATAGTCCTCAGAAAATGCCACGGGATGTGCCTAAGGATGGAGATATTTGGGCAATTAGCTTTCTGGGTTATACTTTAACCTGAGAGCCTGATTAAGATGAGTTTTAGATACAGCTGTAGGTGCCTGAGATGACTAGAAGAGGTTTTTGAGCCTGCAAGGACCAGGCTCTGCATCAGAATACATTCACCAAAGTTAACAGGGGAGTTCCTGGGAGGCAGGCTTCCAGCATTCTGTAGTTGACTGACTTCTACCTCAACACAGGGCACATACCCCTAATCCTCACCCCCACTCATCACAAAGCACTTTCACATAACTTTTCTCATTGAATCACGCCAGCACACTTAGGAAGGGCAAACGGATGTTATCTTCAATCTGCAGGTAAGGAATTCTGCTGAAGCTCAGAGAGGTTAAGTGCAGTGACTCACCCAAGTCTGAGCAACTTGCCTAAGCTAGTAAGTGGTGGAGCCACAGCTTGAACCCAGAGCTTCTGACCCCAAGTTTAATGCTCTCCTGACACATGGCCTTGGTCTGTCAGCCATCTCCACATACGCATGGATTAAGCAACTTAGGTAAAGGAGGAAATGAGATGACAAGTAGCAGATTCCTGCCTTCCAGTCTGGTGAACTAATTCTTTGCTAGTCCTGGTTTGGAAAGCATGCTTCCTGAAATGAATGTGACCTGACAAAACACGTTCCAGCTTGGTAAATATTAAGTTGAGGGTGAAGTATATATGGCTTGTAAAATATGAATGGCACTGATGAACTGTAATTCCACTAATAGAATCAGGAGCAACCTCTGTAGAGAATGAGTCAAATCCAGAGAGCACCTGGGACTCCAAGAAGTGGCTACAGAAATATGGCTTCAAAGCTCAGAAGCTGTCCTTTTACGATGTCCTTGCTGACTGCTCCTTCCGCCATGCTGATGGAGTCGTTGATGTAAAAACCAAACCAGGAAATGAGTCTGTGCAGACTAGCGCGGTAAGTGAAGTGAAATCCTGAGCAGGGCCATGGGCTTCCTCTGATGCCCTGGGTGGGTAAGGCCCCCCTCAGGCCAGAGCCCAGGACAAGACCAAGTTTGAAAGGTAGCATGGAGGGAAACCAGCTTGGGTTTCCATGAAGGATGGCTTTGTGCTTCCCATCTTGCACTTTATAAAAAGAAATTCTCTAAAGGATTATGGCACTAGAAGGGTGTATATTGAAAACTTTCTAAAGGTGGTTCCATGTGTCACTGGCTCTGGACGGAATATAGCTTCTCAAAGTCCTTGGCTCTGGTTCACAAAGGATAATTAGGCTCCGAAATATGCATGCATGAGTCGATGGGTTTGAGGCAGGGCCCAGATGTTGTGTAGACAGTACCCAGAAGACTGTCAGAAGTTTAGAATTAGAAAGAATAAAAACGATCACAGTAGGAAACAGAAAGTGAGGATAAAGTGAATATTCTAAATTTGTAAAACTGAAGGAAAACTCTTTTAGAAGATAGTAAAGGCCCAGGTACACACTCTGAAGTAAAAATCAAAACGTGAGCAACAGAGCAGATGTGCCAGTAATGTTGCCCGGCAGAGACCACTGGAGAGGAAATCAAGGTCCTCCAATGCAGTGTCGCGTTATGTATTCTCTAGGGCTCTGATTCAATGTCACAATCACTGAGATATCTGTCTGTCCTACAGAGCTGAAACACCAGTGTCTTTGCCACTCCTTAGGATGGCTGGCCACTGGGCTCTGCACGTCCTCCCCAGGAAAGGCTCTTTCCATGGGGGCTACATTAACCACACGATGTGGTGTTTTAGCCCTTTTAATGCTTTGTGTTTGCATTGAACGACAAGGAGGAAGATGTAAACTTTGGATGAGAAAAATGCAGAATTGATGGAAGACTTGTGTCCTAGCGTATACACTGGGATGTGGAGTAATTGCTGCACTGCAGGAGAATTTCATTTGTGGATTTCCTCCCCCAGCACAGTTTTCTGATTTTGTAGTCATTATTTAGTAATGTTATTAGTTTAGGAAATCATACATAGCTAATCATATGTAATCTAATCATACATGGATTTTTCTTTTTAAAATACACTAGGCCCTGGGTATTTAAAAATATCAATCCCTGTCAACTTGGACATAGCTCAGTTTGAACACGAGCTGATGACGATGTGTTATGTTGGAGTCATCTCAAAAACTGATTTCTCCTTATTCGTTCTTGACAATTTTGAACGAAATCTTATGAGGACAGGTCGAACAGTCTGGCTTGTAAATGGGGAATTTTACCTCAAATTTCTTGTGCTAAAAAATAATACAGTAGCCATTGAGAAGTATATAGTATGGCTATCTCCACAAATATTGATGGAAGAGGATAATTTCATTTTCAGTTTGGAGTCACATATCTAAAACTGGATTTATACCTAAAATAGTGTTGTGCATGAGGTAGGGAGTAACTGAAACTGAATACGTTAATTATTTAGGGTTCTCCCAGAGTCCCACTGGGCAAGACCCCCTAAACTGTTAATGATAAAAACAGGTTTATAGGGACAGATCCAAGAAACTCGTTTACACTGAGAAATAAGTGACTAAAAAGGCCTTGCTATATAGTATTTCTAAGATGGATAAACAAGTGGGAGGAGGAGACAAAAACGCATTTCCAGGGGTACCTGGGTGGCTCAGTTGGTTAAACAACTGACTTGACTTAGGCTTAGGTCACCATCTCATGGTTCAGGCCCCTGAGCTCTATGTTCTGCTCTGTGCTGACAGTGTGGAGCCTGCTTGGGATTCTCTCTCCTCTCTCTGCCCCTCCCCTGCTCATGTTTTCCTTTCTCTCTCTCTCTCTCTCTCAACAAACAAACAAATAAATATTTTAAAATGTATTTCCGGTTAGAGGATTTCATGCGAGGTTTGGTAACTTGGTATTTAGGGCACCCCTTAAGTCACGTTACATTTGTGGTTGCTCATGCTGCTTGTGCACAAAGCCAGTCTTGATGTTCACAGATCCACTCTATTCTCACCATTTGTTCCTCTACCAGATGTTTATTGAGCCTTCACTAGGTACCAGTCCATGTGGTCTGGACTTGGAATAGGAAGACCTGGCTGTAAATGTTACTTCTCCAGTTACTAGTTTAGAGATGTTGAGCAAATAATTTAACACTTTTAGTTTCACTCTCCACTTCTGTAAATGAAGTGGTGTGGAGTCCAAACTAAAAAATGCATGTCTGAGTACAGTCCCTGGCACTTAGGAGATGCCTCGTAGATGTTACCTTCTTTCTTTCTTTTTTTTTTTTTTAATTACAGACACTGTGAATCAGAAATGAGCATTTATGGAATGCGTGTGGACTTTATACACAAGGTGAATATTTGTGCTGTCATAGCACACATGAGAAGACAAAGTTGCAAGGCCTCTGAGAGGTTACGTCACAAGATGGCAGGGTTTGAACTCCTAGCTGCTGGGACCTTACACTGTACTTTTCCCATTCTGACACTCTGCTGTCTGACACCCGTATTCATGTAACATGTGGTCTGGTGTGTTTCCATCTGGGAGTGCATAAGATACAGTTGGAAAGCCATGTGATGGGATTGAGAATAGGGAGCTCTCAATGGATAAGAACATGGCAAGAATAAGAGAGAGGACATCTTTCTCCTTCCATCCTTATGTTGTGGTTGAGATGTGGTTCCCCTTCTGCCCGTCTTGGGAACATCAGGACTGATCTCATCATGCCCTTCATCCATGTTCATATCACTCACCACCAGACTTCTCAATCCTCATTCCTGACTCTGAGCTCCCTCCATTCCCTTCCTCCATTCCTCCCTGACTCCTAAATTCCCTCCACTGTGCCCTCCAGAACTGGAAGACATCAGTACACCCACTGCAGTGTCAAGTGGTCTGCAGTGTTCTCTTAGCCTGCTTGTCTGGCTTTTCTCTTGAGGACCCTGGTTTCTCTCGCATTCTCCTCGGACCTGTGGGTGGGAGAGATGGATGCTATCCTCCTTATTCCTTATTGCTATTTCTTGATTATTCTCCCTCCTCTTCCCGTGTCATCAGAGTGTACCACCCATGACACTTCCAGTGGCTGACATTTTCTGAGTCCCAGGTTATCCCCATCATTAATGGAAGATTATAGCTTGTGGTTTGCTGTCACTGGCTCCAACCATTTTTTAATGTCAGTCTGATGAAAATGACCCTGTTCACACCCTAACCTTTTATTTCTCTGACCTCCTCTTCTCCAGTGACTTTCTCCTCCACCCACCCCATCTCTACCACTCCTGCCATAGGCATTCCCTTGACTGTGTCATTACAAATAACTCTTCCATCATAACTCACATAAATCAGTTCCAAATTTCTCACTTTTTGACCTCTTTTTTTGAGGTCATTTCCTCTACTACCTAATTGCAATCTTTCAACCTCACTGGAATTATACAATTTGTTGTTTCTATTCCATGTACTCTATTCTCACTATCCTTTTGCCCCTCTTGTACATGCTCAACTACTTTTCCTCTCTTAAATTATTATGCTCATCTGGCAAAACCCCAGCCCGGGTTAAATCTACCTCTCTGCCTTTTATGCATTATAGCTGTGCAGCTGACTGCAGCAGAAGAAACCAGAGAAGAGCACATAGCCACGGTACCTGGCTTCCCTTTGAATTCATGACTTCTAACTTCACATGGATCTCTTGTGCTGTCCACCAGTCTCTACCTGATCTCATCCAGTCCTGTGGCTTTTAATACTGTGAGCATGCTGGTCACTTCCACATTTAAATTTCCCTTATCTCCATTTGGTTACTTGCTATGTCAGTGGGACATCTGATAGGCACCTTTAGCCTAGTACATCAGACACAGATCCAGATATTCCCCTTCAAGGATACGCTTTTATAATCTTCCTCCCACAAAGTCATTGCAACTCCATTTTTGTAGTTCTCTGGGCTGAAAAACATAGTCATTGCAAACTCCTTTCTTTTCTCCCATACCCACATCTGACTTCTCATTAAATGCTGTCAATTCTGTCTTCATAAACTCAGAATCCAACCACTTGTCATCACTTCCCATACTACCCTGGTCCATGCCAACTGACTGACCGCCTGAATTTCTGCTTCTGCCGTTGATGCTCCATAGTGTATTTTCAACAGAGTACCCTTCAAAATTATATTTTTACCTGCTTTGTCAAAAATTAATTGGCCGTACATTTGTGGGCCCAGTTCTGGGTTCTCTATTCTATTCCATTGGTCTATGTGTCTGCTTTTGTGCCAATACCATACTGTCTTGATGATGACAGCTTTATAGTAGAGGCTAAAGTCTGGGACTGTGGTGCCTCCCGTTTTGGTTTTCTTCTTTGGCTATTACTTTGGCTATTTGGGGTCTTTTGTGGTTCCATACGATTTTGAGGATAGCTTGTTCTAGCTTTGAGAAGAACGCTGGTGCAATTTTGATGGGGATTGCATCGAATGTGTAGATTGCTTTGGGTAGTAATGATATTTTCACAATGTTTATTCTTCTGATCCATGAGCATGGAATGTTTTTCCATTTCTTGGTGTCTTCTTCAATCTCTTTCATAAGTTTTCTATAGTTTTCATCATATAGGTCTTTTACATCCTTGGTTAGGTTTACTCCTAGGTATTTTATGGTTTTTCGTGCAGTTGTGAACGGGATCAGTTTCTTGATTTGTCTTTCCACTGCTTCATTATTGGTGTATAGGAATACAACTGATTTCTGTACATTGATTTTGTACCCTGCAACTTTACTGAATTCATTGATCAGTTCTAGAAGGCTTCTGGTGGAGTCTGCCGGGTTTTCCATGTAGAGTATCATGTCATCTGTGAAAAGTGGAAGTCTGACTTCTTCTTTGCCAATTCTGATGCTTTTTATTTCCTTTTGTTGTCTGATTGGTGATGCTAGGACTTCCAGCACTATGTTAAACAACAGTGGTGAGAGTGGACACCCCTGTCGTGTTCCTGATCTCAGGGGGAAAGCTCTCAGTTTTTCCCCATTGAGGATGATATTAGCTGTGGGATTTTCATAAACTGCTTTTATAATGTTTAGGTAGGTTCCTTCTATTTCAACTTTCTCAAGGGTTTTTATTAAGAAAGGGTGCTGTATTTTGTCAAATGCTTTTTCTGCATCTATCAACAGGATCATATGGATTTTATCTTTTCTTTTGTTAGTGTGATGTATCACATTGATGGATTTGTGAATATTGAACCAGCCCTGTAACCCAGGAATGAATCTCACTTGATCATGATGGATAATTTTTTTATATGCTGTTGAATTCAATTTGCCAATATCTTGTTGAGTATTTTTGCATCTGTATTCATTAAGGATATTTTTGCTGGGTCTCTGTCTGGTTTGGGTATCAAGGTGATGCTGGCTTCATAGAATGAGTTTGGAAGTTTTCCTTCTATTTCTATTTTTTTGAATAGTTTGAGGAGAATGGGTATTAGCTCTGCTTTAAATGTCTGGTAGAATTCCCCTGGGAAACCATCTGGCCCTGGACTCTTATTCACTGGGAGATTTGTGATAACGGATTCAATTTCTTCACTGGTTATCAGTCTATTCATGCTTTCTATCTCTTCCCATTTGAATTTTGGTAGTGCATGTGCATTTATCTGATGGATAAAAGGCTGCCTCTTTAGCAGGTGGTGCTGGGAGAACTGGACAGCAACATGCAGAAGAATGAAACTAGACCACTCTCTTACACCATAACAAAAATTAACTCAAAATGGCTGAAGGACCTGAATGTGAGACAGGAAACCATAAAAACCCTGGAGGAAAAAGTAGGAAACAACCTCCTAGACCTCAACCGCAGCAATTTCCTACTCGACACATCCCCAAAGGCAAGGGAAATGAAAGCAAAAATGAACTATTAGGACCTCATCAAGATAAAAAGTTTCTGCACTGCAAAGGAAACAATCAAGAAAACTAATAGACAACCGACAGAATGGGAAAAAGATAGTTGCAAATGACATAACAGATAAAGGGCTAGTATCCAAAATCTACAAGGAACTCACCAAACTCCACACCCGAAAAACAAATAACCTAGTGAAGAAATGGGCAGAAGACATAAGCAGACACCTCTCCAAAGAGGACATCCAGATGGCCTACAGGCACATGAAAGGATGCTCAACATCACTCATCATCAGGGAAACACAAATCAAAACCACACTGAGATACCACCTCATGCCAGTCAGAGTGGCTAAAATGAACAAATCAAGAGACTATAGATGCTGGCAAGGGTGTGGAGAGACGGGCACCCTCCTACACTGTTGGTGGGAATGTAAATTGGTGCCGCCGCTCTGGAAAACAGTGTGGAGGTTCCTCAAAAAACTATCCATAGAACTCCCCTATATCCCAGCAATAGCACTGCTAGGGATTTACCCAAGGGATACAGAAGTGCTGATGCATAGGGGCACATATACCCCAATGTTCATAGCAGCACTGTCAGCAACAGCCAATCATGGAAAGAGCCTAAATGTCCATCACTTGATGAATGGATCAAGAAGATATGGTATATATATACAATGGAGTATTACATGGCAATGAGAAAGAATGAAATATGGCCATTTGTAGGAAAGTGGATGGACCTCGAGGTTGTCCTGCTAAGCGAAATAAGTCAGGCCGAGAAGGACAAATACCATATGTTTGCACTCCTAGGTCTAACAGGAAAACAGGAGAAACCTAATGGAGGACGAGGGGGAGGGGAAGAGGCTAAGAAGGTTGGGGAGGGAGAGGGATGCAAAACCTAAGAGACTATTGAATACTGAAAACGAACTGAGGGTTGAAGGGAGGGAGGGGGAAAAGAGGTGGTGGTGTTGGGCACTTGTGGGGAAGAGCACTGGGTGTTATATGGAAACCAATTTGATAATAAACTATTAAAAAATAAATAATTTCTCCCCCCCAAAATGGTATTTTTACAAATAAAACTTTAAAATTGTAAATAAAACTTATAACTATGAATTGTGTCACTTCTCTAAGAGGATAGATCTTAGAATAGATCACAAGAAAATATCTGTAACTATGAGTGGTTATGGGCATTACCTAAATTTATTGTGGTAACCATTTTGTAATATATCCATATATCAAATAATGTTGTATACATAATACAGTGTTATGGGTCCATTATATCTTCAATAACAAAATTTGTCACTTCTCATGTTAAAGCCCTTGGATAGTTCCTTTTTCACTCAAAGGAGAAGCCAGAGTCACTCCCATTAGCCAGTAGGCTTTATGGAGTCTGTATCTGGCCCTCTTCCTCATAGTGCTCTAGCATCATGTCGCTCCTTACCCTTGCTCACTCTCTTTCTACTATAGCAGTCATCCTAAAACTCTGCAGACATGCTAGGCACACTCTTATTCTTACCACCAGGCTTTGGCACTTGCTGTGTCCTCAAGCTTCCCCATATCTCCATATGGCCACACTTCTGTTCCTGCCAGTCTTTGCTCATATTTTACCTTCTCTTTAAGGCTGTCTTTTTTTAAGGTTTTAACCTCTTTGGGGTACTTGGGTGGCTTAATTAAGCATCCAACTCGATTTTGGCTCAGGTCATGATCTCACAGTTTCATGGATTCAAGCCCCATGTCAGTCTCTTCTCTGGTACTGCAGCGTCTGCTTGGGATTCATTCTCTCTCTCTCTC
>PJEM01014703.1:0-33658 GCA_004023845.1 Helogale parvula | reverse complement strand
AGGGGCGGCACATGGGGGGTGGGGGTGGGGGTCGGCACACGGCAGGGGGGCACCCAAGCAGGGCGGCCGCAGGAGTCCAGCCAACCACACAGCACCCAGCGCTGCGGCCACAGGGCGGGCTTGTGAAGGACGCCGGCGGTGGCACAGACCCGGACCCCGACCTCTGACCTCACACCTGCAGGGACCTCGCTGAGGGGTCGGCAGAGACCAGGCCCGAGAGGCGATCGCCAGGACTTTTGGAAGACGGTGGGATGGGGTGTGGGAGTGACTGAACTTGGAACTCCTTTTCATCCAGAGGCGCATCTGGGGAGTGAGAGGCAAGCTTCGAGGGCAAGGGGGGGCCCTTGATGTCATCAGCACAGGACTCGCTCCCAGATTCCAGCAGCAGTCCCGGAAATTGCTGAGAGCGAGGGACGACCCAGCGGAAGAGTGTGCAGGACCCTGGCACAGGTCCCCAGGTGTTCAAACGGCCCCAAAGCACGTGAGGATGCCCACCTTCATTCTCTCTTCTGGACGGTGCAGACAGGTGCCGCCGACCATCAGTGCCGCCGGGTGGCTGGCAGCCTGATGCCCGGCTGTCGGGGTGGTGGTGAGCCAACCCCGGGGAGCGCTAGGCGATGTGTGCGCTCTGGGAAAGGATTTGGCTCCTCTGTTAGAGCTGGGTGCGGATGGGGCTTTGCGACTCAGACTTGTGTGTCCTAGACTCACAGCGGAGGGGACGGAGTGCGGATGCAAGCAGGAAAGAGCCCGGATGTCCCTCTGTGGCAGAAAGGGGACTTGGCGTTCACAGGATGGGACACTAATTCGCGACACGAGTGAATGAACCCGGCTACGTGGAACCCACCGGAAGGAACCGTGAACACACATTTACAGCTGAGGGGAAAAGCCACATCACCAAAGACTGTTGGAAGGATCCATTCTACACATCTCTGTTCACAGCCTTAGGACACAACACACAGTTTCACGTGCTTCTGAGAGAGAAAAACTACTCCAGGCGGGAGTCTAATCCCGTTGCAGAGGCGGGGCCCCAAGCGCTTCGGGCTCATCGTTAGGGTGATAAAATCCCAAGCGAGAACCAGCCAGGAGACCCGCACGCCCCCGTCAGCGCGCTGGGCGGGAGGGGGCCCTCCTGAGCTCGGAGTCCCACGCCCTGTTTCGGGGCCTGAATTCACACCCCAGTGTGGCTCCAAGAGAAACCTCAGGCCCAGACGAGTTTGGAGTGGCCTCAGGCTGACGGTGTCCCCGGGTGACCGGAAGCCCACGTGGACCCCGGGGGTCAGGTGCCCTGGGCGCCAACTACATTCCCGTCCCAGAGATGTTAACGTGAACCATGTGATGCTTAGAACTGAGGAAACGGTAGAAATTGCAGCGCAGACGAGAGGGAGGGGCAGACCGCTGGTGCCTGGGGACAAAGGTGGCCCCCAGGGTCCCCACGCTTCAAGCTTCCTTGAGAGACAGCACAGAGTGAGAAGGCGGGGAAGGTCACACCGCACAGGAACTAGGACCTCGGCGGACTCGGAGGCTTCCACCTCAGGGTAAGCAGAGCAGACCCGCGCCCACCGCAGCCCTGCCCCGGCTCTGGGCGCGGACGGCGGAGGAGCCGACGGCGCAGGGCAGAAACAGGTCACCTCCAGGAAGATGAACCCGCCCCCCCCGCCCCCCGTCTGGAAACGGGAAACAAGAGGGAAAAAGAGCACTGACCACAGGAAAGGGGCTGAAGGGTCTGATCTGGAGGGCAGCCTTCCAGACACATGGCTTTGGGGGAGAGAAGGGGCAAAAAAGCATGAGTGCCTTGGGAAATTGGGTGGGAAAAGGGACAACGTGAAAGAGAAAAATTTAAGGTCCCACAGGAGAAAAAAAACCCCAGACACTCAGAAAAACCCCAGCTGGAGGACGGGACCCTTTCACTGCCGCCAAGACACAATCTACTAGATTATCTGGACTTTGCCACACTAAACAGAAGAGGGTGCCATTGAACTTGGAATCCTACAGAACACCAGTGTGTTTTATAGAAACGGAACACAGTGAGCAGACCCACAGAGTCATTGCAACCACCACCAGCCAGCCAGGAAAAACGGTCAGTGCACAGGAGAGGAGCCCCCTCCCCCGGGGCAGGCCGGGGCAGGTAAAGGCGTGAGGCTGCACGCACACGGGGCTCCAAGGACGCCAGCGAGCCCTGAAAGACCGGAAACGCCACCTCGAATTGTAACTTCAAGAAAGAAAGAAGGAAAAAACCTCAGCAAAGAAAGGAAAAGAGAGTTGACTGGGCTCAGGGAAGGTGGAAGAAATGACCACACCATCGCGCAAGTGGAAACAACGCAAGACGCCCATAGGGCTAAGACCTGAGCCAAGGGGCATTGAGGAAAAGCAGAAAGACGATCAGGGAAGGAGCAGCGAGATGGAGGAAGTAACGCTGACGGCGGGCGGGCGGGGGGTGGAGGCACGCCAGCTACCCGACAGGAAGGAGAAGTGCAGAAGGGACACAGAACTAATATTTAAAGCAACGACCTGGGAACTCTCCAGAAGCAATGACAGCAAAAACGGCAGGCCTACATCTACATATCTGGAGGGCCTACCAGGTCCCTTCGAGAATTAACACAGAGTGATCATCTCTGAGACATTTCTTAATAAAATGGCTAAATTTCAAAGATAAACATGCTCCAAGGTGTTGATGTAGAAAGACCTCTTAGGGGCGCCTGGGGGGCTCAGTCGGTTGAGTGTCTGACTTCGGCTCAGGTCATGATCTCGCGGTTCATGAGTTTGAACCCTGGTCAGGCTCTGTGCTGACAGCTAAGAGCCTGGAGCCTGCTTTGGATTCTGTATCTCCCTCTCTCTCTGCCCCACCCCTGCTCACACTGTCTCTCTCTCTCTCAAAAATAAATGAACATGAAAAAAAAAAAGAGCTCTTGCAAAGGCAAACATATTTACAAAGGCAAAAAAATTACTGTCATAGACTTAATAAAAGAAAGTGCGAAGCAAGGATTTTATGACCAGCCAAGCTGTCCTTCAAGGCACACGACCTGTGACACGCAGGCGCCCAGGGCAAGCTGGAGCCGGGGGCCCTCCCGCCTGTCAGAGACGGGCTCGTCCACTTCGGGCAGGGCGAGGCTGCTCCGGCGGAGGCGCGGGCGCGTGCGGGCACCAGGGTTGGTGAGCAGAGAGCAGACTTTGGCCAAAACGCAGGGGAGGGGGTGCAGAGGACAACAGTCTCGCTGCCGGCTTTGCGGGCAGGGGGCCGGGAGGTAGGAGGGGCCCACAGAAGACGGCTAAGCCAGACAGTGAACGCTGAAACCGCCAAACAAGGGGCCGAGGGCGTCAAACAGGCGAGGGGCGCAAACGCGGCACCTACTGCGAAAATACAACTCTTCTTAAATGAAAAACGTTAAGGATCAAAGAACACACCTCCCGTAGAAAGAGAAACAGAGCAAATAAAATAAAATACACACCAAGACGGGATATGAGGACGAGGAAGGGACTCCACAGGCCAGTCCTGCCATTAACGTGAAGGAAGGACCTAACTCCCGCGTTAAAAGAAACAGATCCAATTTGGATCACAGGTCAGAACCAGGCCCTACGCTGTGTGACGGCAGATACACAGGGTGAATGGGGCACGCAGGAGAGCACACGTGTTACCCCGAGAACAGACAAAGTGGGACGCCCGGCCTCGAAGCGTGACCTGTGACGGCGCTCGGTAATGCTGGAAGTCAGAGCCGCTCAGGAAGGTATGTGTCTGCACAGATCCTATGACAACCACCTTCATGAGGTGGAGATTGCAGGGGACGGAGGGCCCGTGGATAGAGATGCATTAGTAATGACTTCGATGTGCCGTTCTCAGAACGAGACAGATCGAAATGGACATCGGTTCAATACATATGCCGCACAGTCAGTAAGGCAAATCTGAGGATACTCATCAAACTGTTCCCCTGAGGCTGGAAAATGCGCCTTCCTCTCAGGGGCCCGGACAACATTCACAACAGCTGTTCCAAAGAGCCGCAGATTCCCTAGAGCAGGAGCATTGCAGACCACCTCCCCGATCCCAGCGCAAAAGAAACAAAACAAAACAACAAAACCTCCTGAGCCCTAGAAATTCCTGAAAACAACGTGGAGAGCAGAAATCTTTGCGGAAACAAGTCTCGTGCTGGGAGCTGGAGGGCGCTCTCTTCCGGCACCTTCTAACCTTTCACGGAAGCAAGGGCGTCAGAGGTACAGGGCGTGGAGGGGAGGGCGGAGAGGTGCAGGTGTGTGGCCCGAATGAAAAAACGTGTGCTCTTTCCACAGGGGCAGGTGTGAAGTGGGCGGAGCAGGTTTAAGTGCGGGGGATTCTCAGCAGCTGAGAATGGCTAGCCCACCTCTGGACTCGGGGGTCTGAGGGCTTCGGGAGACAGCCGGCCCCACCCGAAAGGGCCTTGGTGACCGCCGGGGGTGGGGGAGGAGGGGGAGGTCCTTGGGGGATCAGGAAGCCTGGCTGAGGTCTTGCAGGCGCACCTCAGGTCCGCAAGGCGACAGGCGATAGAGGCCGGGCTGGGGTGTTTTACGTGGAAAAGCCACAGAAAGGATGGTGAGCAGTGGCCCCGGGAGCCTGCCTTAGGACGGGTGCAGGAAATGACTGGGCCCATGGGTTCCCTCCTAGCACCCAGGCCTGGGGGGGGTTCCTGTGAGGGGGCAGGCGGGAGGGAAGCGCTGGGGGTGGGGCCTGTGCCCCGCCCCGGGGAGGGTGGAGGGGGGCTGAGCACCTGTCCAAAGGCATGGAGCTGTCCAGCAGGGTGGCCACCAGCTCTGGGGTGTGGTTTCGGGCCAGCAGGGTGAATGCGTGCAGGGCGAGGTCCTCGGCTCGGGGGACGTGGATGGAGCAGAGCTGCAAGTGGATGGCCTGGCCCAGGCTGGCGACCTGTGGGGGGGCGCAGAAGGTATAGGGGAGAGAGCTGGTCTGAGGGGGGAGGCCAGGCCCTGCCCAGGGGAGTCTGAGGGGAGGCATTTCAGCGCCCAGGATGCCTTGTCAGAAGGGGAGTCCTGGGCCAAGGGGAGAGAGGTCCCACCCCCTTTTCCCTGGTACGTGAGGCCCTCCAACTCTGTCCCAACGTGGCCCCGTCACTGGAAGTCTCAGACATACCTGCCTCGGCACGTCCCAAGCACGTGCTGTTCTGGGAGCCTGGGCGCCCCTTTCCTTCCCCTTTCGGTTCCCTTGCACCCTCACCTGGGGCTCATTTCCTGGGGCCACCCCTACCCACTGGGTGCGCTTCCTACGTTGTCTGGTCCTTATCTGTCTGTGTGCGCCCCGTCCATTGGACTGAGAACTTCTGGGAGGGTCTGTGCCTGTCCCTGCCCCAGGACACCTGCCTGGGCCATTCATCCGTTCATTCACTCATTCAGTGGAACCAGTCAGGGTGGGGTCTGTGGCTCCCCCGTCAGGCCTAAGCTCAGGGACGCTGCCTTGGCTCAGAGACCCCAGCCCCAGAGCCCCAGGTGCTGGCTGCCGGGCCTCCCTCCGCCCCAGACCTGTCCCGGCCCGCCCTCGCCGGGGGCCCCAGCCCCCTCACGGTCTCCAGCTTGGCCCCGTGCTCCTGGACGGCGATGAGCAGCATGTGGGCGGCCGCCTGCACGCCGGAGGGGCTGGTGGAGCCCAGGCCGGTGATGGCTGTCCAGATGAGGTCGGTCAGCTCCGCTGCTGTGAGATGCTTCATGACCTCCTGTGCCAGCAGGAGTGAAGGCAGCTGTCACTGCGGGTCACCTGTGCCCAGGTGTCCACCTCCTGCCTTTGCTTTTCCCCCTTCTCCTTTGCTTCCAGGAACTCGGGTTTCTGAGCACCCCCGCGATTCTGAGCCCCTCGGGACCACCACGCGTGATCAGCTACACTTGTCTCTGAGGCAGCCATGGCCCGGGGGCAGGAAGGAGAGAGTGATGTGACTGTAGGGCAGAGGCGCGGCTCCCTTCCTCCCTCCGGCCCCAGTGCTGGTCCTGGCACCCGCGTGGCCCGGCCAGCCTTCGTTCCTCCCCTCCGCTGCCCTGTCCTTGCCTCGCTGGCCTCCTCATCGGCCAGCCTCCGCCCCCTGGATGCTCCTCACGCCAGGCCCGAGCCCTCCTTCCATCATTTTAACAAAGAGCAGTTGAATTTCGGAGTTCTGAAGGGTCTTCAAGGTCACCCGGGCCACCCCCCAGGCCCAGAGAGATGCGTGGTGCCCTTACCACAGCACAGACCGGGTCCAGAGCCCAGGACTCCTGTCCTGTGTAGGACCTGCCCCTGAGCCCGACAGGCCTCTGCCCACATTCTCCCAGGGGTGGCTCCCAGTCCAGACCAGGAGCCGCTTGGGGTGATAGAGAGGCTCTTGGGGAGATGCAACATGGCGGGTGGGACCCTGGCTCCAGATCCTCAGACTACAGTCTCTGGCAGGGACGGCTGGGCCAGCCTCGGGCTGCCCAGGTGGAACCTTCCAGAAAGACTTAGAGCATTATTGCTCAATATGGTCGCCACCCGCCACACACATAGCTATTTAAACCTAAACTTAAGCAACACTTAAAACCTCAGTTCCTCAGTAGCACAAGCCACATTTCCAGTGCTCAGTACTGGCTGCCTGGACAGTGTAGACAGAGACATTTGCATCCTCCTGGAAAGTTCTATTGGAAGGCTCCGACTCGGAGCATCTGTTCGTCAGGGGAAGATAGAATGCTGGTGACAGGGGCTGACAGGAAGGTTGGAACTCTGCAAGGAGGTGACATGTTTCTTTGCATGAGAGGGTATTTGGTGAAATGTTTGAAAGTCTGTTAGGATGTTTGTATTTATGTTAGATATAAAAATAAGTCTTAAATAACAGATGTTAGAATATTTATTAGAATCAGTATTCTAAAATTTTGGTAAAATGTCTGTGAGAATATTAGGATTAACTGTTGGTTAGAATGTTAAAATAATTTTAATGGGATATTTGTAGTTTATAACAACTTAAAAATATTAAGGTATTATACATCTGGTAGAACATTTGTTAGAAGATTACATTTAAGATTAGTTTTGGGGGGCGCCTGGGGGGCTCAGTCAGTAGAGCGTCCAGCTTCGGCTCAGGTCATGATCTCACAGTTTGTGGGTTCGAGCCCCGTGTCGGGCTCTGTGCTGCTAGCTCAGAGCCTGGAGGCTGCTTCTGATTCTGTGTCTCCCTCTCTCTCTCTGACCCTCCCCTCATGCTCTGTCTCTGTCTCTCTCTCTGTATCTCTGTCTCTCTCCCTCTCAAAAATAAACATTAAAAAAATTGTTTTTGCAGGGGGGCCCTGGGTGGCTCAGTCAGTTAAGCGTCCGACTTCGGCTCAGGTCACCATCTCACAGTTTGTGAGTTTGAGCCCCGCATCAGGCTCTCTGCTGTCAGTGTGGAGCCCACTTTGGATCCTCTGTGTCCCTCTCTCTCTGCCCTTCCCCTGCTTGTACTTTCTCTCTTTCTCTCTCAAAAATAAACAAAAAAATCTATAAAGTTGTTTTCTAAAATACTACATTTTGGTTCAGGTTCTAGCATTTAGAATGTTTGTGAAGAAGCACAACTTGGGGCGGTGGTTAGATTCCCAGAACCCTGCAGTGTCGGGGTCGGCGAGGGCCTTTGAGACACGCTACCTCACCCCAGAGCGTGAATAAATGTGAAATGGGGGTGGCGAGGGTGGCAGAGATGGTGGTGGTGGTGACGGTGATGGTCGAGGTGATGGTGACGGTGGTGGTCGTGGTGACGGTGGTGGTGGTGATGGTGATGGTGGTGATAAAGGTGTAGGATATCCAGGACCACAGAGGGAATCAAGGGAAGACTTGGGGTCAGAATCCAGGTTGGTTCTCCATAGTGAACCTTCCCAGATCTACCCTCTTGGTCAGCAGACCCTCCCGTCTCCTCTTCATGCTCCTCTCTGTCACTGTCTCTTGTCCAAAGAGTGAGAGAGCCAGAGCTGAACGCCTGCTTCCTGCGTGCTGGGACAAAGCAGGATAGAAAAGGCCTGCTCAGTCCATCTGCGAGCCCTTCACCGCTGGCTCCCTCTGAGCTGGTGGCCAGGGAACCCTCCTTGCCTTGCCCTGCTTCTGCCCTCAGCCTAGGTTCTTTAGCATAAACTGGTTTTAATACTTACACCTGGCTCAGGCTCTGACCCCGGGGTGCAGCAGGGCCACCCCAACAGCTGGAAATCCTGTGGTGAGGGACGGAGCAGAGCACGGCCACGCCTCTCCACCCCGACCTCCCCTCCATTCTAAGGGCTTTGACCTTGATGACTTGGGATCTGCCAACCTGGAAGACGTGATCCTTCGGGAATGCCCTCTCCCAGCGGGTGGGGGGAGCTGTCTTCTGGTCTCCGCTGCTCCAGACGGGGTCCCCGTCCTCGCTGGCCTGGGAAAGCTGCTTGGGGGTCCTCATCTCCACCTTCAGAACGTCCCTTGCTGGCCAGGGGCAGGATTGGGCAAGGGTGAGGGCGGGGCAGAGGTGGGCTGGGGTGTAGGTTGGGACAGGCAGGAGTTAGGCTGGGGTCACTGTAGTCAGGGTCAGGCGTGTGCCCTTCTGGGGACAGCCTGGGGGTAGGGGGCATTACAGGGCTGTGGTTGGGGTTAGAGGTGGGTTTGGGGGTGGATCTGGGGTGGGCTGTGTTCAGAAGTGTGGGTGTGGTCTAAGCGGAGGCTGCGGTCAGGGTGGCCCTCGGAGGCTCACCTTTCTGGCGCATCAGAAGCTGGTAGACGTGGGCCAACCCCTCCAGGCTGGCGTGCTGGGTGGACTCTTCAGGGTCCTGGCACAAAAGTCCCAGCATACCCACCAGCTGCCCAATCCTCAAGAAGCCCTCTTTTGTCTGCAGTGAGAGTGTGGGAACCCCGGACTGCAGACCCTGCTGTGGGGGGCCTGCCCCTGCCGTGCCCTCACCCCAGCTTGGCCAACATCAGAATGCATCCCCTCAAACCAGGTGGCGGGGCTGGGACTCAGCTCTCAGGACCCCAGGCCCAGGCTCTGCCCCTCAGCCAGGCCGCTGTAGTCAGAGCACGCCAGGCAAACTTAAAGGGCTGCCCCAAACTCAGAAACGAAGAGAAATGATATTTTAATGCAATATTTAGAAAAGTCAAAATGAAGGTAGCAATTCCTGATGAACACAGTTTCAAAATTGCAGGTAAAGACAGCCTGCACTGCCACCACCCTACCTCATCTTGCTTCACAGTCCCGGCCCCCCAGCCCTGGTTTCAATAAAACTTTATTTATAGCAACAGGCAGGCAGCCCGCAGCCACGGGCCATATGCCGAGTAGATTGCTTTAAACCGCCACATTAAGTATCTTGGTTGCGGGGTGTTTGGGCATCTGTGTAAGTTTTGCGCCCCACCTGAGCACCTCACTTGCCCCCCGGCTGCAGTCCGGGTCCTGCGTTGTGGAAATTGATTTTGAATGAACTGCAAGCCCCTTGAACACCTCAAGAGGGGACCCCCTCCCCCTGGGAATGCAGGAGGAGTCTGTGCAGGGAGCTCTCAGGACCCCCAATCCCCCAAGCCAGCTTCTCCGCCTTCATTAGAAACGCATATCTGCCAGGCAAGGTGCAGAGAAACTAATTTTCTCAATGCCCCATGAGCCTCCCTAAGGAATTAGTGCTGCTTTGGGCTGATAAACACAGACATGCTCATTCCCTGACGGGACCCACGTTCATGCAACCCGAGGGCTCCAGCGACAGGTGGCCGTTAGACTGTGAGGCATGACCCACTGGGGGTCGTGATGGATGGCCGCTGTCCCTGCGGTCACCGCTGACCCCGACTGGGGCGGGGCGCGCTTCACTTGATTCCCACTGTATTTCCTCCCATTTCACGGGTGAGAAACTGAGGCTCAGGGCGTAGAGGAGCCTGCCCGAGGCTTCAGGGTGCGTTGACAGGAGCCCAGGCTCCTGGGTCAGGGGTCCAGGCATCTGGGTTCAGAGCCCGCTGGGAAGACTTGAGCAGGGGGCCCCAACATCCGCCCCCAGCCTGTTCCCTCATGTGTAAAAAGGGGGAGTGCATGGCCGTGTTGCAGGGCACTCAGGGACTCACGCTGTCCTGGTGGCCGAGGTCAGGGGGCCTGAACCCCACGAGCCTGTCAGGCTCTGGGAGGAGGGTGGCTTGGTTGGGGCAGCAGAGGGGCTGTGGGTGTGGGGCTGGGGAGCTGGACACTCACATCCAGCTCGAGGTTGTGGCTCAGGAACCCGAGGAGGGCCACGCAGCTGTGCGCAGCCCGCTGCCGCTCGTGTGCCTTCTCCGACGCCAGCCAGACGTGCATGTGCTGCGGGCAGGGCCAGAGAGGGGGTGCTGCGGCCACGCACCCCGCCTTGGGCCCCGCTCCGCCTGGGATCCCACTCCCTGGGCACACGTCTTGGCTCAGGCCCCGCCCCCTTAACCGGTCCTTGGGCCAGCAAGGCTCCGCCCTACCCTGGACCCAAGCCACACCCATCCTGACCGAGGCCACGCCCAATCCGGCCCCGCCCCTCATCTCAGGTCCGCCTCCTCAGCAAGGCCCTGCCCACTCCCGACTCAGGCCTCACCCACCTTGGGCCAAGGCTCTGCCCCCTTGTCGTCCGCCGCCCCCGGTCTTCCCCTCCCTGTCCCTTGGCACAGCCTCTATTGACCCCTCTGCTCCAGACAGCCCTGCCAGAGAGGAGGGGTCATCTCCTGCTCAAAGCCCTTTGAGGCTCCTGGTTTTTAACCCGTTTGGCGACAGGCACCCCTTTTCAGAACAGTGCTTTTCTGTGCACCGCGTAACTGCACCGAGTCACAAAGGAATACAAGCAGGTATTAAAACAGTTACACTGAACAGTTTTAAGCCAAATCTGAGCCTCTGTTAAAGCGATGGATGCTTGTAGTTTGTGATTCTGATGTCGGATGACGGAAACTGTATTTGGAGATTCCGTGACCCAGGGATGTCCTATGACCACGTCTGTGACTTCCACTGGCGGCAAACACAGCCACTCCTGGCACTGCTGTGGTTTGTTGCCAACATTCCCAGCGGAGGGGACGCACTACTTTCCCCAGGGGTGTGGCGGGAAGGGGGGGAGTGAAAATGCAGATATTCCCCCCACCCCTGCCAGGCACACACCCGACTTCCGTCTGTGTACCCAGCTTGGGAGCCCCTGCGTGAGCGGCTTCCCTCACCCCCGGGCTGGCCCTAACCTAACCCTGACTGCCGCCACCACCAGCCCCCACCTCAGTGTCCTGCCCAGCTGTAGCCATGCAGAATTTCCGTCCTGGTCCTGGCCGAGGTGCTCCCGTGTGCGGCTCACCTCTGCTCTGGCCGTGCCCCCTGCCTGCGGGGCTCTTCCCTTCCCTTTCTACCCCGTGACCTCCTCAGTCCTCATGCAGGTGAAGCCCACTGGCCCTGACTTCCGACCCTCCCAGCTGACCCTGTGTCCTCCGTCTGGTTCCTCCCCTGCCCCTGGACTGTCCCTGCCTGTTGACCAGTCTCCCTCTGGTCAAGGTGAGAGGGTGGAGGTGTCTGGGCTTGTGAGAGCCCTCCTCACAGCTAGACACAAGAATGCAGAACGAGTTATCGAGTTGTCGGCGAGGGGGCGGGGCGGGGTGGGGTGGGGTGGGGAGCAGGGGCAGGTCCCAGCCTGATTTCTCAGCAGCAACCTTTAAGCTGGCGCTCAAGGCCCCCTTCCCCCCAGATGCACCTGCCGTCCCACCCTCCAGTTCTCCCAAGGCACTGTGATCCCTAAAGATGGACAGCCCTCAAGCCTCCAGGTTCACGGACAACTTGCCACCTGGAGTTCAGGCCCTGCCTCCTTCGAGGCATCTTCCTTGTCCATCCTCTGCCCCGCCTGTGCCGGCCCCGCCCCCTGCGCTGTGCTGACCCCGCCCCTTACCGACAGCAGGAAGTGTAGCTCGTCAGCTGTGGGGTTCTGCATGATGAAGCTTTGCAGCATCTGGTCCAGGGCCTCCGAGGTCTCGTTGTAGAGGGTCTGTGCAGGGAGGTGGAGTGGGTCAGGGCAGCCGCCAGGGCTTGGCCGGACTGCGGGTCAAGGTCTGCTGCAGGGCCGGAGTGCATTGGCCTCTCAATGGTGCTGCTTCCTGCACACTTCCGCGGCCAGGTTGCACACCACGTGCGTTCACAGCACGTCCAGGAAGGGCCCCGGCAACCCCCTCTTTGGCAGGGGGGGGAGACTGGGCAAGGGGCAGTCTGGGTCACACCTGCCCAAGGTCACAGATTTCTCCGTGGCCAAGGTAAGTTCATTTGCAGCACGGCTGGCTTCTCCGGCCAGCAGCCTGCGCTGGCCCTGGGGCCCAGAAAGACCTTCGGGTGCTCGGTTTACTGCCTTGAGGTCCCATCTTGAAGTTCCTCATAAGCCTTAAACAGGGGCCCACACTTTCATTTTGCATTAGTCGGGGCAAATTATGCAGCATGTCCTGACTCCAGGGTCTCACGGAGACCCCCGGGCAAGCTCAGGGAGGGAGCTGGCAAGAGAAAGCGCCCAGCCCCCCTCCCTGTCGGAGCGCGTCAGAGCGGAGCCCTGGGCGCTGGCTGTCCACTCCCTGATGCCCTGGGGAGCTCGCCTCACTCAGCTCTCTGAGCCACCTTGGTCGCTGGAGGACTGGCTCTGATGTCAGCCCCACCTGCTGGGGTGCTGGTGCACACGGAACATAGGGGGGAAACAGGAGTCCCCAGCCTGCTGTCGGCCTCCCCCCTCCCCCCACCCCGCTAAGCTCCCCAGGTGAGCCAGCCATTACATTGTCATCCGGTAGTGGGGGCACTTGGGACTCCTGCGGGGTTGGGGTGGGGCAGGCCTAGCGGCCTGTGCTGTGGAGGTGTCCTGGGCCCAGGGGACCCCTTGCACTCTCTCCACCCAAAGTGCTCATCTTTCCCGATCCAGTCTGGACCCAGCCATGGCGCAGCGGTGGGCTGTGACCCCAACCCTCACACCAGACACCTCCATTTTTCTGGGCTGGTTTCCTCGCTCTGGACCTGTGCCGCTGGGGAGGTCAGCTAACATGCACACAGGCCTGGCACAAAGCAGCGGCTCAGTTAACACCAGCTCCCTGCCCTTTACCGTAAACACTCGGGCAGCAGGTGCTGGTGGGGCCCCAGGGAGATGGGTTCATGTCGTCTGCAGAACCCAGGAGGGGTGGGCGTCCGGCCCAGCAAAGGATGGGCTTGCTGGGGCCTGGGTGGGGTGTGACCAGTTAAGTAGTGAGATGGCCCAGGGCTGCTCTCTGGGTGGGCAGGGAGAGAGGCCACTTAGCCTCCTATTTGCAGAGCACCAGACTTGGGACACCAGTGTCTCCTTTTATCTGGAGCATTAAGTGCCACCAACTCCACAACTACTACCCCATGTCACAGGTGGGCAAATGGAGGCTCAGAGCAGTTAAGAAGCATGCCCGGGGCTCCTCAGCTCTATCCTATGCGGGGGGGTGTCAGAGACCTTGCCATCTAGCCTGTGCCCGCTCCTAAGGCACGAGCAGCAGGCCAAGCTGGGTACCTGCCCAAGGGGCCCCTCTCATGGAAGGGGCACATGTGCCAGCTTTGCACCTGTATGTTGGGCGGCTCCAGGAAGAGGCAGGTGTGTTTCTCCAGGACGTCCAGAAGTGGCAGGGCCAACACGCTGCGGAGGCAGACGGACAGAAGCCGTGATTTCCTCTCCAAGTCCAGGGGTGGCCTCAGCTTACTGTTTGGAGGTAGAGGGCAGTGAGGGAGGGGTGTGGGGGCCGGTGATTTCAAAGAGGACCCCATCCAGAATAGACAAGATTTGACAAGCCCTGAGCAGCAGCCCCTCACCCAGTTCTGTCCTTGACCAGAGACTTAAGTGTACACGTCTGCCTCACTGCCCTGCAGGGCCTCCTGGGCAGGTGGATTCCAGGAGGGTCTGCAAAGGACTGGCAGACGCTTCACAAGCCCTGCACACCGGGCTCCCTTTTACTGGACAGACTGGTCTCACCCCAGCCCTGCTTATACCACTGGGACCTTCAGGGGCTCTGTTTGGGCAAATAATGCTAAACCTTCATTCTTTGAGGTGTGAATTAATCACGAAAGTTACTGTTTATTGAGAGCCTCTTACAGGCCTGCACTGGGGTCTGACCCTCAATGGGGCTGGGGAGCCTACCAGAGGCTGGAGATGATGTGAATGGTCTGCTGGCGAGTTGATGTGCACAGTGTGTTCCGGGGTTCCTTCTCCATCAGAACCTGCAGATCCCCAGGTGAAGGCTGAGTCCTGGGGTTATCACACTTCTGACACCAAGTCTCGTCCCTGCCTGAAGAGCCCAAGCCTGGCACCCCCATGGCTCACAGTATCGTCCTCCAGCTTTCCATCCACCCATGGGGGCCTCTGTGGCCCGGCTTCCCCTAGAGAACTAGAGATAGCCTTTAGAGTGAGACAGGTCACGTTTGGACCCTGGCTGCCCACATCCTGGCTGCCCAACCTTGAGCAAGTCTCCACACTGCTCCAAGCTTTGCTTACTCACAAATAACAGAGTGTTGTTGGACACGTGTTACGTGGGAAGCAAGGTGTGCAGAGCACCGTGTCTGAGTCGTAGCAGGAGCTCAGTGAACTGTTATTTTATGATTACATTTGTAATTGTCCAGCACTTGTGTGTTTCCTCCACTGTCCTGCGGTTCTGTGAGCCCCAAATCTCTGGTGAGCAGTGGTCTGAGCTGGGATGGTACCAGCAGAGTGGGTGGTGCTGGCCTTTCTGGGCCTCAGCCACAGCAGCTGTGAGGCAGACATGACTGGCCGGTTCAGAGTCAGAAGTGGGAGGCATGGGTGTGCTCCCACGTGCGGAGCCTGGGAGGGACCCAGACACACCCTAGAGATCCGACCTCTCTGCCCCTTTCCAACACCTGCCTCTTGTGCTGAGTCTCCTCCCTCCCATGAGTCCCCTTGCTCTGCCCCAGGACCTTGACTCACCACCAGACACTCGAGAAGCTCCGAGATCTGGGAGAACTTGTAGCCGCGGGCCTCCTCACTGCAGCTGACGACCCCCACCAGCATGAGGACGGCGGCGAGGAAGCTCTGCTTCAGGGTCTCGTCCTGGCATGGGGGCATGGGGTCATGGGGTCATGGGGTCAGGCCGTGGAGCGGGGGATGGAGGGGGCATGGGAAGGGCATTGCTGAAGGGGTACGGCCGAGGCCTGCGGCTGGGCCACATATGTAGGGCTTTGTGGCGGGGGCGGGGGGGCTGTGTGGTTTTGTTTAAGAATGTGAGTATGTTGACAACATTCCAAGGTCAAGAGTAAGAAGCTTATGTCTGGACTCACTTGATGTGTGGCAGCCCAGAGCCCCAAAATCTGGGGTGTGCGATGGCCTCGCTGGGCTGCCCAGCCCTCATAGCCCCCTAGGGTGGACGGCCCGGGTACAGACTATGGAGTCAGCAGGGCCCTCATGCTGGGAGGGGCCGGGAAGTCACCGGGCCTTCCAAGGCCGGAGAGTGTGGGGGTGGGGCCCCCACGGAAGTCCTTGAAGCTCTGGGTGGGATGATGGGCTGAGTGGGAGGACAGTGAGGAGGCCAGGCCTGGCTCTTCCGGACCCCAGAGCGGGGTAAGAGTGGGGAGGAGGGCCCCAAGGCCCGGGAAGTCCTCGTGTTCCCTGACCCCGGTTCTGGCGGGCCTGGGCTATGTCAGGGCCGGGCTCCAGAGGGGTGGCCGGGAAGCCGTACCCAGGGGCTGCAGTGGAAGTAGAAGACCATCTGAGACAGGATGCTGTCCACCCATGGGAGGATGCGCGCCGTGGCCCTGACCGCCATCTGGCCGTAGGCGAGCAGGACGGTGCTGCCAGCCCACCTCCAGCGCGGGTCCTCCGACCTCTGACCCTGCGGGGGCCAGACAAGGAACGTCAGGGCCCGCCTGGCCTGCCCCAGGGGAGCGGCCACAGGAAGTACTCTGCACCCTAGCAGTACTGCAGGCAAGAGCTCCAAGTGGCTGTGAGGCTCAGTTTACCTCCACAGGAAAATAGGGAGAGTGAAGTCATCTCTCTGGGGGGTTGGAAAGGGCCCTGAGTCAGCCGAGGTGTGCGAGGCTCTTGGCTCTGTCAGAACTGGCCAGGGTCCCAAGCCCCTCACCCTCCCTGCCTTGGGGCAGTCCCCTCGCCAGGAGCCTGGGGCCCACTGCCCCGTCGGGGTGCTGGGAGGATAGCAGGCCGTGCCCCCACCGAGGGAGGTGGCAATGGGGCCCTGGACCTTTGGACCCGACGGAGACCCAGAGAATGTGGGGGGGCATCCGAGACACCCCTCAGAGGTCACCTGAGGACTGTGTGGCTCCAGTGACCGTCAGTGACTAGACCCCCCCCCACCCAAGGGTTGGAGATATAGGTCCCAGTCCCTGCTCCGTCCCCTGCTGGCTGCGGGCCCTGAGGAGGTGGCCAGCCCCCACTGGGCTGTCTGTTGTGAACTGCTAGTCCTCCCCACTCTGTCCCGAGCTCCCTCATGCAGCCCCGTCCTGGTTCTGCCCGGAGGAGTGACCGGAGGACAGGGCGGGCGTGCCTGCCATCAGCAGGGGCACAAGGCTGCCTCGGGCCCTCCTTGCCTGTTACACACAGGGCACGTGTCAAGGCCATTAATAAACACAGCAGCCGCCACAGCCACTGCGAGATGTCACTGGGGCACCTGCTGTGAGCCAGACATTTCAAAGCCATGGCTCATTTCCATCTCAGCAGCTGGGAAGGGAGGAATTATTACCCGAGAGGAGAAACTGAGGCACGAGGGTCGTGCTGCAGGTGGGACTGGAGGCCAGGAGGCTTGGTCCGAAGCCTGCACCCCGGACTATCCCAGGAGACCCTCTCGGACGCCTGGCGCTTCCTGGAGGGTGGGGGTACCAATGCCCAGCCCCTCGCTGAGCCTCCAACCGCCCCAGACCAGAACCTGCAGGCAGAAGCTGTCGCGGCTCCACAGAACGGGGGTGCTCCGGCCGAAGTCCTCCAGGACGGCCCAGACGTGGTCCAGGTGGCAGGCTGCGGCCAGCCCGAGGGTGAGCGCGATGCCCTACAGGCGCAGGGGGGCAAGGCCACCAGTGCTGGTCACAGGACCATGCCTGGACTCTCACCGGGGGGTGTGGAAATCGAGGCCCAGAAAGGGAGGGGACTGGTCCGAGGTCACAGGGGCCTGCTCTCACCGCCATGCTTTTCCAGACATGCAACTCTAGCCCAACCCTGTGAGGGCATCTCTTATCATGGCTGGAGGGTGGTGTGGGAGGCAGGGGGCAGGGGTGCCTCTCTGGAGGCCTGTTAGCTCCCCCTGCCCCCGCTGGCTCTGAGCAGGCCTGGGCCAGAGGAGGGAACGAGGGTCAGGAAACAGATGTGTGACAGAGGGGAGGGCACAAGCTGTGATAGGTTCA
The DNA here is from genome assembly GCA_004023845.1 of Helogale parvula. Lineage (NCBI taxonomy): Eukaryota > Metazoa > Chordata > Mammalia > Carnivora > Herpestidae > Helogale > Helogale parvula. Next base: position 16,400 of record PJEM01014703.1, on the reverse strand, counting down.
GTGTGTGACCAGGGTCAGGCCCAGAGTTGTGACCAGGGTCGGGGTTTAGTGCATGACCAGGGACAGGACTCAGTGTGAGGAAGGGATCAGGCTTCTTTGTGTGGGCTGATCAGGGCTCAGGGTAAGAGCAGGGATCAGGCTAAGCCTGAGGTCAAGGTCAGGCAGCTGTGGGCAAGGCTGGGGGCCGGGTCCTCACCTCCCTCTGCTTGGGCCACTCGTGGGACGTGCCCAGGAGAGCTCTCAGGTGTGCCTTGACGGTGGTGGCGTTGTCCTCGGCTTGAAGGATCAGCCCGTAGTACATGAACAGAAAGGCCTGGGGGGAGGTTCAGCCTCTTGTCCTGGGCCTGAACCACCTCTGTCCGCCCCGACGGCCTGCCGCCTCCCCTGACCAGGCTACCCCACCGCCCTGGGCTCCGGAAGCCGCCCTCATGCCCCTGCGCTAGGACCCTCATGCCCCTGCCTAGTGGTGGGGTTTCGAGGGTGCACCTTCAAGTCCTGCTGCTCAGGCCCCTGGCCCTTTGTTTCTTTCGGGTCTCAGTGTCCTTCTAGGGCCCCGGGCCTTGCTTTAGGTCCATCTTATGGACAGAGCCCCTGGGACTGTTTGGGGGGGCCAGGGTGTGGCCCACCTTCTCGGGGGGCTGCTCCTGATGGGTCTGGTTGGGCTTGGTGAGTGCCAACAGCAGCTCCTTGGACCACACGTCCTTATTCAGGAACTGGACGGACTTGACGGCCATCTGTGAGCAGAAAGGGGTGGTGGGGCTGGAGCCGTCCCTCCCGCCACCCTGCAGGCTGGGGCTGAGGCCTCCCCCAGGCCTCAGAGCCCGGAGTCCGTCATTCTCTTGCCTTTCTTGGAGTCTCCAGGGCCCGCCCTCTGATTTCCATGAGTCTGCCTTCCCTGGAGGTGTTCGAGGAGGGGTAAGACCAGGAGCCTGCCCGGCACTGGGCAGGGGCTCAGACATCACAGATGCTCCGTGAGCCTCGGGTGAAGGCGGCCCGGCCAGAGTGTGGGTGCCAGGCTGTGCCCGGCACTGGAACTGTGCCTGGTGTGTGGTTGAGGCTCCAGCAATAATGTTTGTAATGAGTGGATGCGAGGTCAGAGAAACGAAGCGAAGTGTCTCCTCTAAACATAAAGTCCTAGAAGTTTTGCCCCAACATGTGACAACTACAATATTTCTTTATTTCGGTGCTCCCCGATTCCACTGTTCAAGTCCAAGATTTCGATGCCAAGGTCCTTTGGGGTGGGGAGTACCTTTTCTAAATATGATCCCAGGCCCCCAAATCTTTATAGAAGAAACGATTGATGGATGTGAGGGTAAACATTTTCAGAGGTTTGCTCAGCAAAACCACCATCGATTGGGTTGAAAGATGCAGTATTTGTATTTTTGCTGAGGGTTAATATTGATAATAATGACCACTTCATACGCTAATAAGCAAATGGCGACGGGCCACTTAGAGATAGTGACGGAGAGGCTGTCGACTCAGCCTTGTAATATCTGAGGAACGGAAATTAAGATGCTGTATCATTTTGGCTAAGATTGGCAGAAAATAAAATTGCTGGATGTCAGCAGGGAAGTGTCCTTTGGGGGGGAAGGTGGTGGGTCTATCTTTTTTGGTGAAGCTTTTGGCAGGCATCGATTAAAATTTAAAACGTGTGTACGTTTCCCCAAGGGATTCCATTTCCAGGGATTTATCCTAGAGGGGCGCTGAGGGCAGCCTTGGTTGGAGCACAAGGGTATCCGTTCTGCCGCGGTGCTGGATGCAAGCCCGCTGCGAGCGCCCCCTGCAGGTGGGGCCTTCAGCGCCCTCTCTGGTGATGCTGGGGAGGGCGCCCTGAAATGGAAATTTCTCCCCGCTTACTGCTTATGGCTGAGGCTGGAGGAGCTCCTCTGCCTAGGTTTGCCCCGCATCTGGCCTGTTTGCAGGACGCTGGGGTGCGGCAGGGCCTGCTGGCTCCACACCCACCCCGCCCCCCAGGACAGGTGTCTGCCGAACGCCGTGGGACCCGGGCCCCCAGAAACCCTGGGTTCCCAACCATTGTCCTGTTCCATTCTGCGCTGCGTGTCCCAGGGCTGCAGCTCTTCGTCCGAGATTCACAGTCAAAACCCCAGAAGAATTAAACATCTTTTCATGGGCAGCAAACTCATTTGGCAGTAAAAGCTGACCCAAACTGATGTGAAACTACTTATGGCAGTTAGTGTGAATTCTGTATGATTCTGTAGCAGAGATGTTAGTATATTTGATTCCACATCTGCCCCAGACCCTGCTAAGGTGTTCATAGAATATACAGGGTGGGCACCACATTACTTTAAAAAAAATCTGAAATATCTGAATTTGGGGAACAAATCTGCTCCCAAAGTTAAAAGTTTGCAAAGTTTTAAAGATTACAAAAATTTTTAATGTCCACTTATATCTATTTATATTTGAGAGAGAAAGAGTGCACGAGTGTGGGTGGGGGAGGGGCAGAGAGAGAGGGAGACACAGAATCTGAAGCAGCTCCAGGCTCCGAGCTGTCAGCACAGAGCCCGACGCGGGACTTGAACTCACTAGCTGTGAGATCATGGCCTGAGCTGAAGTCGGACGCTTAACTGACTGAGCCACCCAGAAGCCTCTAGTTTTAAAGATTTTTAAAAAATGCTTATTTATTTTTGAGACAGAGAGACCGGGGAGGGGCAGAGAGAGAAAGAGAGGGGACAGAAGATGCCAAGTGGGCTCTGCACTGACAGCAGAGAGCCTGATGTGAGGCTTGAGATCGTGACCTGAGTCAAAGTTGGACGCTCAACTGACTGAGCCACCCAGGCGCCCCAAGTTTTAAAGATTTTCTTATTGAAGTTTAATCGACACACAATGTTATGTGAGTTTCAGGTGTCCAGCGCGGAGATGCAACGCTTCCCTCTGCCGGTCAGCGCTCGGCACACGAGTGTGGTCACCGCGTCAGTGCCTGGTGTTGTTACAATGTCACTGACTATATTTCCTCTGTTGTACTTTTCATCCCCATGTCGTACTCATTTACAACTAGAGGTTTGCACCTCTTCTTCATCCCCTTCAACCATTTCGCCCGCCCCCCACCACAGAGGAGTGAGAGCGTATGGTATTTGTCTTTCTCCCCCTGACTCACTTCACTCAGCACAGTACTCTGTGGGTCCAGCCATGTTGTTGTAAATGGCAAGATCTCATTCTTTTTCATGGCTGAGTACTATTCCACTGCATATAGAGACAGCTTCTTTATCCGTTCGCCTGTGGACGGACACGCGGACTGCCCCCTGTAAATGCTGAATGCTGCAGTGAAATAGGGGTGCAAGGATCTTTTCAAATTAGTGTTTTATTTTTCCTTTCGATAAATACCCAGGAGTGGGATTACTGGATCATATGGTAGTTCTATTTTTGTTTTTCTGAGGACCCTCCATGCTGCTTTCCACAGCGGCCGCCCCGGTCTGCCGTCCCACCGGCAGTGCCAGAGGACCCCTCTCCTCCGCGTCCTCGGGGACATCGGTTGTTTCTTGTCTTTTTGATTCTAGCCGTTCTCCTTGTGGTTTTGGTTCGTGTTTCCCTGATGATGAGTGATGTTGAGCATCTTTTCATGTGTCTCTTGGCCATCGACACGTCTAAGTTCAAGTATTTTTACTGAGGTGTGTCTGAGTCACGGTGAAGGGCACAGACCTGTCCCGGGGGCGCAGTGGAGTCTGGCGGCTGTGCGGCCTCGTGCGACTGCCAGCCCACCGAGCGGCCGCAGACACCCCGACACCCAGACCGCGCGCTCACGCTCCTTCCTGGGGCATCCCCATCGCCGCAAAACTGCTTTGGTCCAATTACCGGGGGTGGTTGTTGCCTCCTCGGGAGTCCTGCAGGATGGGAGTCCCGCGGCGGGTCCTTGGGCTGCGGCGTGTCTGGGGTTCTCAGCACGCGCCTGCCGCCCGCGCCGGAGGTTCACGCCTCTCCGCTGTGTTTCTGTCGCTCTGTGTCTCCTCTGTGGTGTCTTTCACTTACTCTTCATTCTCCGGCTTCTTCAGGTGGACGCTTACCTCCGGACTTCACGTCCTGGCGGGGGTGCTGCTCTGCCCGGAGCAGGTGGTCTCCAGTCTGTGGCTTTTTGGGGTGAAGCGTCTCGAGGGTTGCGGGCGGGTCCACGCGGGCCCTGAGCTCTGCCTTCTGCGGTGAGCTCCGGGCTCACCGATGTCCCCGCCACACTTCCCTTTCGTCTGCAAGCCCAGTCCAGTCCCCCGACCTCAACTTTGGGGTCTGCTGTTTCAGTCCTTTCTCTCGTGCCCTGTTCCAGGTTGGAAATTGCCGCTGGTCTTGGGGACGGCCGCTGTGTTAAGATGCACGTGCTTGTGTGTCTTGTTGTTGTTTTAGATTTTTTTTAACATTTATTTGTTTTGAGAGAGACAGATGGACAGACAGAGCACGAGCAGGGGAAGGGCAGAGAGAGAGGGAGACACAGAGTCTGACGCGGGGCTCGAACTCACAGACCGTGAGATCATGACCTGTGCCGAAGTTGTATGCTTCACCGACATACACACACACCCAGGTGCCCTGTTGTGTGTTTTGTTTTGTGGATAAAGGCTTTTGCTTACGGGGACCTCAGGACCCAAAAAGCTACAAAAAATTGCCACAGTGTTAGGACAGGTCAGTCACAGGACGGGTTAGGCTAACTGTAGGTCACCTGCCAACCTCAAGAAAATTTCCGTACAATGAGGTGCGCTGTAAAACGCACACAGTCCCCAGCCTAGCAGCACATCCCTCTTAGGAATTAGCTTGGCTCTGAGAAACCCCAAAGGCTTAGCTAAAAAAAAAAAAAAAAGAAAGAAAAATAAAGAAATAGTTCCTTAAGCCCAGAGGGGTCAAGTGCGCCACCTTCTGCCAGCCCTGCTTCTTGTGCCTGAGAACTACAGTCCCGGAGCTGAAAATATCCCCAAGAAGGGGCAAAATCTTAGGAAAACCAACCTAAAATTCCAATGGCCATTACGGAGGATGTTCAAATTAGACAGGATCATTGATTTCAGAAGCGGACTTGGAAACGAGATTGCCCAAGGCTAAACGAGCAGAACGGAATACTTGGTGTGATTATGATGTAGAAGCTTCTGAAAGGCTCCAGATTCCAGAAAAGCTTCATTCAAAGGTTCACGACAGAGAGCTGATGGAAACCGAAAGACAGGTAGGTGCCTAAAACAGAGACAGGGAGCCTGGCATGGCCCCTCTGGTGGCTCCTTCCGCCTTGACCCGAGTCCTCACGCCTTGCCAGTCCAGGAATCCTTCTCTGCATCTTCTACTCTTTGGTCAGATGCCAAACTCAGGGCAATAGTTACAGAAATTCCTAAGCCCAGGAAGGGTCCCCGAGAGTTTTCGGAAGAATTTGGAGTCATTACCAGGGGCTGCGACCCAGGCCGCCCGATCCGAGGCAGCCGATGCCCCTGCTGGGGGGATCGGGGGACCCGAAGTGAAAGCAGAGGCAGGACCGTGTCGCCCAAGGGTGTTGTTTCAGAGCTTAGTCTTCAACACGGTCCCCTCATGGGCCACAGAAGAGGCAACCACCGTCCCAAGCCGTTGCTAGAGCCCCCGGCCCCACTCACCAGTCTGTTACTCAAACACACCGACGAGAGACCGTCTGCAGCAGACTGGAAAGCCCGTCCGGAAGGCTCTTCCTATGGCCCCCGGGCCCCAGACAACAACCGAGGGCCCCCAGCATGTCCCGGCTGCCCCACTTGTAGGCACATTATCCCCCGAGATTAGAGCATGGATAAAAAGGCAGAAAATCAGATGCAAGGCCCCCAGGCTGAACTCACAACCAGAGCTGAGCACTTTGAAAGGACGGGGGAAAGGACAGGTGTTAGTGACCCTGGGCTTGGGCTGGGGACTCGGGGCAGCACTGGGCCCCCCGGGCACCCCAAGGCCTCACTCCCGGGATTGACATCTCCACTGTCCCCGCAGGACCCACGGGACCTGCCCACACAACCTCGAGGGTCCCTGTGCCGGCCCCCTCCTCCATGGGCCTCTCAGGACTGCCGGGCTCGCGGGGTTCTCTGATCTCAGGGCCCCCCTCCAGCAGCAGAGGGGGCCTAGAAGTAAATGAGTGGGAAGGCTTGCCAAATTCGGGGAGATTCCCGTGCTCGGTCTCTCCTTCAACCCCGCCCCCCCCTCCCCCCAGCAAATCCCTCTGGAAAAGCTTTCCATAGTGAGGGCATCCGGTCCAGCTCAGAGGGAGTTTCTGTCTCAGCGGGGGACCTGTCCCTGGAAAACACTCCCTTCTGTCTGTGACAGGGCCCCTGTCAACCTGTCCTCGGAGACCTCTTTTCTAAATTCAAAGGACTAATATGTTTTGCCTCCACTGGAGACCTCGCCTTGCAATTTCCTGACCAACCCAAACCTTTTATGTTCTTTACAGTCTGTCCTTGACATAGAAGAGGAGGAATTTCAACAAAAGTCCCTTAATTTAACTGAGGTGCCTGGAAGTCTGTGGGCCACCTCTCATGCCGACACTGGAGAATGAAAGGACAGAGCTTGTCAAGATTCAAACAGACATCACTCGCTTCTTCCCAAATTGCCTCAATCCCCATGAAACGCAAGGCCGTGCAAGGCCTCGCGCCGACGGCAAGAAGGACCTGGTCGCCCAGGGGCCAATGGTCCCTGTCCCGGCCCTGGGACAGGGGATCTTGCCCACCCACCCAGAAACCTAGTGGACAGAGCGGTGACTTTTCCAGGACTGGGGCCACGAACCAGACAGTGCCCCGTCCCCAGCTGTTCTGAACCATCACAAGGTTCACCATTCAAAATGGTGGACTGTGTTCAACATTCCCAGCATCGCTGTGCCCCTGGCAGGCGATATCAGTCAACAATATGCCTGGACGGTCACGCCTTGGGGGTTCCGTGAGGCCCCCTCATTTCTGCCCGTGGAGAGTGACACAGGCCCTGGACCCCGGGGGATGGAGGGGCCGCCTTGCTGTGCTCGGCTCCCAACCAGACGGTCACCAAGGATTCCATGCCTTTGCTCGAGGGACACGAAGCCCCTAAGGAGAAATCGCAACGATCTCTAGACACGGTTCACGACCTAGGTCATAATCCAAGCGCCGAGGGAGCCCTGCTCTCCCCAGAAAGGATCGAGCCAATCGGAGCATCTCATAGGCTCGCGACTGAGCCACGCTTTGTGGGTGCTGAGGCCCCACTGCCTGCCGTGTGCCTCGGGCTCCTAATTTTTCCCCATTGGCCTCCCCCCTCCATGAACTTGACTAAAATTCCGGTCCCTGAGCCCATTCCTTGGGGTGGCAAACAGGAGTGGGCTTTTCTGGGACTTAAACAAGCCCCCCCAGAAACGACCCACCCCAGGCCCACAGAACTATTCACACCTTTCCCCCGGTTTGTTCTAGAAAGAGACGACCCAGCCCTGCTGTTCTCTTGCCTTCTGAAATTGCTGTCCCGAGCACTGAGTCGCCCACTAAAATCTGAGCGCCAGCAACGCCTTTGTGTGGAGGCGGTGGCGGCAGAGCCTGTGAAGGTTGTGGCCCCGGTGGGTGGAGTCCATTCTGCTCCTGCGAAAAATGACCCCTCGCCGCCAGATTTTTCTCATCCTGAAACATGGCAACAGTCCGCTCCTGACCTGAGAAATCACGACAGCAAATAAATGGTGGCTTGCAAATTCAGTGGACAGTCAGGGCCCGGAGCCCAGGAGGGCCACCCGGCTCTTCCTGGCTGCCTGGCAAGCCCCATTTTTGGGGTTTTTACAATCCCTCCCCCATCGTGGCCCACTGAGGATGACTCACATTATGAGTAGACATGGGTGTGTGGGGGGGGAAACCTCTACAAAAGCGGAGAAAGGGTCCAGCATCCACATGTGACCTGCCGGGTCCCTCATCCCAGGGGGCTCCTGACTCCTCACTCTGGACGGAAGCTGGACTCCATCGACCGTCACTGAGCACGGGCTGTCCATATGTCCTTGTCATTGGCTGTGCGTTTCTGGTCAGGTTGAAACCTTTTCCCGCCACAGGCGGACGCCCTCCCAGTGGCAAAGAAACTGTTGGGAACTGTGTTTCCCACTTGGGGGGGTGTACCTTCCACAGTCTCCAGGGACTGACTTCAATGGGTCACTTGACGACAACCCGGCCAGCTTCTTGGAACTATTCTGCTTATGATAATCACAGCCATGACCCTGGGGCGCTGTTCTCTCAAAGGCTTGAAACGTGTGTTCACGGCCACTGTTCCCTGAGCCCACGACCTCCCCAGGACTGGGACACCAGTCCAAAGGCAGCGACCAGCTTCAAGATTGCGAACCCGGAATCATGACCTGGGACTGTCACAGAGGTTTAGCTAGAATGCTATGACCTGTGAGTGTCACACAGGACAGACAGAAGCGGCGAGGTCCTCAGACAGGTGGTGGGTGTGGCGTGACTGCTGAGGTTCTGACCACGTCTCTCATTGAGCTGTGAGTCTGATCAAGAGGGGCCACTATTAGAAAAGAGACAAGGGGCTGCGAGTGGAGTCCCTGGTGCTAAGCCCACGTCACCAAACCAAGGCTCGGTAGCTGACCTGGCTGCAGTTTCTGCCCCCACACCCAGTCTTAACTGGCCAGTCTGGGATCTCCTGGTCAGCGGTGGCAAGGTAAGCCGCCCGAGAGACCCCTCCCGGCCCCCCAGGAAGGGTGATGTGACCTCCTCTTTCCTTCTGTTTGCCAGATGGGACGCTGATGGATTCACAAGTCACTGAATAAAGCCCATTGAATCTCTACCATTACTAAAAAAAATTTTTTTTAAACCACGGTAAGTCTTGAAATCAGGTAGTGTGATTCTTGCAACTTTCTCCCTTTTTCAAGGTTGTTTTGGCTACGATAGGTCCTTTGAATTTTCCATATAAAATTTTAATTTATAGATTACATTCAATTCTACAGGCCAGTCTGTAGTTTGATTGACACTGCATTGAATCCATCAATCGATTTTCGGAGAATTGACATCTTAATAATCTTGAATCTTCTTATCTGTGAACTTCATACTCATGTGTAGGTTTTCTTTAATTTCTTTCCACAGCATTTTGGGAAGATCTAGCACACAATTTGCTAAGTTTTTCTTTGAATCTTTTATGTTTTTAATGTTGCCATGTCATTTCTTTAAGCTTTATTTTCTACTTTTCCCTACGGTGGGCTTGACCTCATGAAGAGTGAGATCATGACATGAGCTAAAATCAAGAGTTGGATGCCACCCAGGCACCCCAATAGCTTTTTAGAGAACAGATTTTATACCTTTCTTTTCTAATATAGGCACTAACAACATACACCTCCTTCTGAGGTTGCTTTCTGTTGAGCCCCACAAATTTTCATACGTTGTGTTTTGATGATCATTCTGTTCAAAATATTTCCTACTTTTTCTGTGACTTCTTCTCTGACCCATGGGTTATTTAGAAATGTACTGTCTCATTTCCAAATATTTGGCATTTTTCTAGATACATTTTTGCCATTGATCTCTGATTTACATTCTGGTCAGAGAATGTACTCTGTTTGATTTCAGTCTTTTTAATTTTATTGAAACTTGATATACGGCCCAGCGAGCGATCTATCTTGGTGAATGTTCTCTTTACGTTTGAAAGAAATGTCAATTAGATCAATTTGGTTAATTATGTTGTTCAAGCCTTCTCTATCCTTAGTGATTTTCTGTCTTATTTCTCTATTAATTACTAGCATTGCTGCTTCGCTGCTGGTGTTATTTCTGCCCGATGCCGTTCGTGCCGGCTGCTCTGCGGCCACCGTCGTCACTAAGTGAAAACATTAACTACACGGAACCAGGCTGCCTGCGGATCGGGCACCGTGGCGGCACTCAGGGTGGATTACACCCGTGGTCCCCACAGCAGACATCTGAGCCAGGTGCTTGTATCCCCAGTGGACAGACGCGGGAACCGAGGAACAGAGCGGCGAAGTAGCCCACCCAGGTCACACCGCTGTGGTTGGTTGAATCTGGACTTGAACCCAGGGGCCCATGTCCATTCTCCCAGACCCATGAGCCCCTCACGTTGGGGGGTGGTGCTCGGAGGGGCCCGCATCACACCCCTCCCTGGCTGCGGCAACTCTGTCCACTCCAGCCTGCTTCCTCCTGCCCTTGTCTGAGATCTGGTCTCTGTGCCCCCTCAGGGCCCCGCGAATCCAGCACCCGGAATGGGGAGGGAGGGCCCTGTCTGGCTGGATACCCAATCTGCGCCAGGCATCTAGAGAAGGAGGCCCAACTCCCAGCCCCCCAGGGACCAACCCCGTGAATCACTTCCCCCCTGAGCCGGTTTGCTCCTCCCCTTCTCGCCCACCTCCCAGGGCAAGCAGGTGCCTGCTCCCCCGTCACCCCCACCGTCCCCTGGAAGGCCCCAGCGGCGGGCTCCCCCTACCTTGGCCAGCTGCTCTTCCCAGCATGCCTTCTCTCCCTGGTGGATGATTGACTCTGTGGGAGAGAAGGGCCACGTCTCTGGAGGCCACCTCTGAGGTCCACACCGGGGCTGGATCCCGGGCTCCTCCTCCCCCATCGCTTGGACACTGCCCTGCCTCTGCTTGTCCTGGCTTCGTGGAGGGCGGTGGACTGGGGCTGGACGCAGGGTCTGGAGAGCTGGGCGGGACTTGTGACTCGGCGTCCTGGCCGTGTGACCTCAGGTCGGCCATGTTGTCTCTGGGGGCCCCCCGGCTCACTGATGGTGAATGGAGGGGTTCCTCTGGGTATGGCCCTTTGGAATGTGCTAGGATCCCCCCGAGGGTGGGACAATAAAGCCTGGGAGGGGGGTGCATTTTGAGGATGGAAAGCTTTTATGGAATTTTGGAAACAGCATTGGAGGGACGGCTGCTTTGGGGGTGGCCTGGGGGTCTCAGAGCGGCCGCGTGCTCTGCTCACACTTGTGAGTGGACACGTGTGCCTGAATGAGAGCTGGCGTCTGCCTCCCTCCAGGGGCTGTGAGCCCACATGGGGCAGGTGTCAGGTCCGTGTTGGTTGTTTCACATTGTGCTAAACTCTCTTCTTGGCAAGAGCATTCCCTCTAGGTTGTCCCCCAGGGCCCCAGAGACCCCACCGACCAGGGCAGCCCTTTCCACAACTCAGAGCCCTGAGACCTGGACATCACAGGCCTGTGACACACGCCACCTCTGTGAGCTTGCTGCCTCATCTGCTACTGAGCAGGGCGCCCACCTGCCTTGGTGATAGAGGACCAGGACACTGTGGCCATGCTGGCTGTGCCCTGTCCTGGGCCACCTTTCGGAGCCTCCTCGCCCCGTCCTGCTTCTGTCCAGGCCATTGTAGAAATGCTAAGGGCGGGAGCACCGGCCGGCCAGTGGGGACCAGGCAGTGCAGCCGGCCAGCTGTGGTCTCCTTTCTGGGGGCCCTGATGCGGCCGGGGCTGGCATGGGGAGTGGGCTGCGGGGCGCAGGGGCCATGGCCCGTTCCTCTGACACAGACACGCTTCCCTGGCCCCGTGTGCGTCCTGCAGGCCAACAGTCTTGCCGAGCCCCCTTCTGGATCTTTCTCCATGATGCGCCCCACCTCCACCCCTGGGGGCCTGGGGTCAGAGGTGGCCAAGGCGTGGCGGGGGGTGCCTTGGGCCCCCAGGGCAGGACATACCGTTGGAGGTCATGATGCCCATCACGTAGAGCAGGCTGCGGTGCGGGAAGACGCCCGTCAGGACCTCGGCCTCCAGGTGCTGGGCCACCACCCGCCACGAGTGCCGGCACACGGCCAGCAACACGTCGGCAGCCGCGTCCTGGTACGCCTCTTCCAGCTCCTGGGGGGCAGGGGACCAAGGGGGAGGAGTGGGCTCTTGGACAGGCTTTGGCCTTTCACACACGTGGTCTGGTTTGTTCGGTAGGGCCGCTGGGGTCACCCCAGACTCTGGGGCCGATGGAGTCCAGTATACACACCAGCCTCTGTCCCAGGGCTGGGACCCTCTGCACCCCTGGTCCTGGGATAATTCCAGAAGCCCGCCGTGCCTCCTGCCGCTGAGTCTGGAGCACCGTTCCCGCCCACCTTGTCCATCCAGGTCGAGTCCTGTTTTAGAGCTCGCCCCGAGGCCCGCACGCGGGAGATGGTCCTGGGGGCCCCAGTCAGCTGTCACCTCTGGACAATGTCACAGCCTTTGATTCTCCATCAGGGTGAATTCAGAACCACCATCTCTGCCTCTTGGGCCTGAGGGCTCGGGGCAGAGGCCCAGCTGGGGGCCTGATGGCCGACCACAGTCTAGAGGAGTGGTGGCCGGGCACAGGGGCCGCTCTGTGTCGCTAACCCCGGACTTTCTCAACAAAGTTTCAGTATTTCTTTTGATGCTGCTCTAATTGTGGGTTCCTCCTGTCTCCGAACTTTAGTAGGACATCGGGGGATGTCTGTGGCTGCTGGCCGAGGGAGGCGCTGTCGCGGGGCCGCCGCTGGGCCGAGGCCACGGGTCCGCCCTGCAATCGGGGGCATCTGACAGTGAGGAGGTCCCAGGTCCCTCCCGGTGTGCCCTGTGATGCTGTTTGAATCACCACAGGAGACAACATTCTGTCGTCTATAATTTACTGAAAGTAAATTCCCACTAAGACGGTGGATTGAAACTGTTTTTGCTCTTTCAAAAAAATACCTCAACTAAACTGCATTTTGGAGATGTTTTTAAGTTTACTTATTAATTCTAAGAGAGAGAGAGAGTGCACGAGGTCAGGCGGGAGAGGGGCAGACACACAGGATCGATCTCATGAACTGGGAGATCATGACAGGAGCCGAAATCCAGAGTCAGACGCTTAACCGATGGAGACCCAGGCGCCCCCAGATGTTTTAAGGGGTTCAACAGCGTCTGCTCTGTGGAAGCCAGAGTGCAAATGAGGGACGGTGACCGCGGGAGCACTGGGCAGCAGCGGGCAGGCCCAGGGCCGCCCGGCCAGACCTGCCCACGGTGGGAGGGGACCCCGCAGGGCACGTCTGCTGGATGTCTGCAACCAGGGGGCCGGGGAGGGGGCAGTGGCTCAAGGAGGGGTCAGGTGCCCAGACGCTGTACCCACTCCACACCCAGAGGGGCGTGTCCCCGGAGGCTGGGGCTACAGGCGGGCGCGGGTCTGTGGCAGGAGGCCAGCCCTCCACGGCCCTGCCCTGGGCCTCACAGCTCCGGGCTGGGCACGGTGTTACAGTTTTCTCGGGGAATCTGGGCGGCCCAGGACAAAAGCCATAGAGGTGCCGGCATGGGTGCTAGGCAGCCGTGGGCTCACTGTGGACCCCGAATCCTGTCGCCCACCCATGCGCTCAGAGCTCCCTATCGATGCTGACCACGGGCAGACAGCCACGCTGGAGATAAGAACCAGCACACGCCCGACAAAACCCAGCAAACAGCTACTGGGAGGAAATACGGGCCAAACAGAGGGGTGAAAACCTCCAGCAAAGCTGTCTCTTTAATATCCTGAGAGATCAAAGCTGGTATTGTATCCACGATAAAACAGCGTGATCCGAATATGAAAATTCTGGCACAACATCAAGATCGTGGGGCTGTGGAGGCACAGGGCAGGGCTGGGAACACCACGGACGGGCTGAGGACAACGCATCCTCAGAGAGCCGAACAGAGGACAGAGAGCAGGTAGAAGAGGGGCCAGAGGAGGGTACCGGGGAGCACTGAGCGCCCCGTGCCTGCGCGCCCCTGAAGCCTTGGGCAGAGAAATGCAGTGGACGATGCCGTCAGTGAAATGAGTGAGAACTTTTCCAGAAGCAAAGGTCCCAGATGGCCAGCCGGTGGGAGGCAGGGCCGGTGCGCAGGCGGCTGAAGACAGACCCAGAGGCGGTGCACCTTGGGGAACCGCGGGGCCCGCCCGCAGAGGGCCACGTGCAGGCAAAGGTCTGATGCCCACAGTGACTTTGGAGTCTCAGCAGCTGCCGCAGGGGCAGGAGGGAGACAGGGCTACTGCCAACATGTCCGTGATCTTGTCCAACAGGACGGAACTCAGTGGGGTCCTTGGGGATTCCAATCAGAGACACGGATTCAGCAGGACACGGAGATGCGCTCGGAGCCGGGAGCCGGAGCTTACGAGGCCCAAACCCGCAGGCTTCTAGAAGCGGTTTTGAAAGAATTACGATCAGTGTAGGAAAAATAACGTTCTACACGGATGGGTCGCTGCGCTGGTCCCAGGTCGGGGTTGAGCAAAGCAAGCCTCAGTCTCGGAAAAATGCAGCGCGATGTGGCCGCTGTGGTCAGTGCGGCCTGAAGGTCATGCTCATCCAGGTGTGGACGTGCATCAGACCTCGCTCCCCCGTGGCCTCTGGCTCCACCCTGACCTTCCTGACTTCACTTCCGGTGTCTCTGTTCGCCGTCTCCAACACAGTCCAGGGTGAAACAGGAGAGATTTCCAGGGACGCGTGGTCTCAAACGACTTCCCAAACACACTTTCTCCAGAAGCTGTTGGAGGATGTGTGTCTCCAAAGCAAGAGGTCAAGCGGGGAAGGAGGAAGGGCTTGGGGTCCTGGAGACACGGTCCCCGATGGGGATGAGCTATGGGGGTCCCAGACTGGGCTTCGGACACCCGGAGGTGCTCGGCGGCTGGGGCCTGGCTGGGACGTGCGTGGGCACCTCTGTGGGTCCTGGATGGGCTCCTGGCACCTGCAGAGGGGCCCAGGCTGGCCCGCGCTGGAGAGCAGGAGGCTGTGCCAGGCCGCCACCCAGACATTGGTGGGCTCTGCATGTCCCACAGCCGCACCGCTGCCTCCCCGACTCCACTCTGACTGGTTTGTAAACTATACGCAGGTGACATTATTTCCATGATGGCTTAAATTAAAAAAAAAAAATCATAGGGACCCTGGGTGGCTCAGTGGGTTAAGCGTCTGACTTTGACTCAGGTCATGATTTCATGGCTCGTGAGTTCGAGCCCTGCGTTGGGTCCTGTGCTGACAGCTCAGAGCCTGGAACCTGCTTGGGATTCCACGTCTTCCTCACTGCCCCTCACCTGTTTGCGTGCTCTCTCTCTCTCTCAAACATAAATAAACATTAACAAATTTAATAAAGAATTTAGAATTAAAATTCTTTTGGGAAGAGAACAAATACAGCGGCTATGAACTTTGCTCCCTGCTTTTCTCTGCAAACACACGAGGAAGGCAGACTTTGTGGGGTCTCAGAGAGGGCCGTGTACTGTTTCTTAAACTGCCTGGGCCTCGGTCCCTCCGTCTGTGAACGGGGGTCATAGATACCTGGTGGGGGGTTACATTATGCTTTTTCCCGCCCCGTGGAGCGCTGAGGCCGGGAACGTGTGCTGACCTTGGCGGCTACTCCGCTGTGGGACAACCCTGGGCGTCCCTGTCTGAGAGCCACCAGCCCTCAAGTCTCTGGAGCCGAGGCCGTGGGCAGGTCAGGGCCAGGTCCCTGGCATCATCCTGGGGTGGGCACGACACCCACCAAACCTGTAGGTGTCTGCCGGGCAGGCCTCCGGAGGCGGCCGCAGAGGCTGCATGAAGCCTGGGGTGCGGGAGGGACCCGCGGGAGGCCTTCCAGAGGCTGGGTGTGGGGGGCACCTACGGGAATCGTGAATCCGGTGGTGGAGAGGGATCCAGAGCCCACCTCAGGGCCGGAAGGGGTGCTGAGGGGCAGCTGACATTTGGTTCTTCCACTTACGGGCCCTGCAGACTCAGACAAGCGATGAACTCTCCGAATCTCACTTTTCTCAACTGTAAAATGGGTGCCCGAGTTTGACCCTCTGAAGGGACCGGTGGTAAGAAAATGAAAATGGACAGATATCACTTGGTCAACCTCGGGGCTGGGCACGCCCAGCATTATTCGGGGGCCGGGGTGGCAGCCTGCTTCCCCAGGAGTGGCCTGTTTGCTGGGGCGGGAGGCCCACCGTGGACTTGGTCATGTTCTCCAGGGCCAACTGCACGAACGTCTGCTCCCAGGCCTCCTCCAGGGAGCCGCTGGCTCTGATGGCTGCCTCCAGGGCCTGGAGCAGCCGGAACTTGTGTCGGGAGGAGATCTGTGGGTGGCAGAGGGGGCGGAGGCTCAGGGACGGGTTGGGTTCAGTCACGCGGGGAGTGGCCACCAGGGGAGGCCCCGGCGTGGGGAGGTTTCTGAGGGGCTTGAGGAGGCCAGAGGGGAAGAGTCACAGTGATGCGCGTGGCCGTTCGTCCAATAACCATTTAGTGGACACTCACTACAGGACTAGAGGCAGGCCCTGAACTAGATTCTGCAGAGGCAGACAGACAAAGATTTGTCTCCATCCTCAGGAACCGCTTTGGGATTTTAAAAACATCCCACCTCTAAGGTCAGTTTATTCATTCATTCAAACTCAGTCAGATCTTCCCTCTACTTATGCATTCATCTATCTACCAACTACCAACCTATCCATCCATCCATGCATTCACCCACCCATCCAACTATCTATTCATCCATCCATCCATCCAACTATCCATCCATCCATCCACCCACTCATCCATCCATCCATCTATCTATCCATCCATCCATCCATC
>PJEM01014702.1:0-33655 GCA_004023845.1 Helogale parvula | reverse complement strand
GTGGGGGGGTGGGGGGGGCGGGGCCTCGGGGAGTGTCGCTCTCGGGCGGGCTTGTCCACACGGGCTAGGTCCTGTCAGACCACGTTTTACACGCGGTTGCACAGCCAGTGCCTCGCAGGCGTGCGTGTGTGCACACAGGGTACGGAGACCAGGACCGACGTGGGCTGGGGAGTCCGCACACGTCCTGGGTGGCCTCCTGTGACCTGTCGGGATGTGGGTGCCGGGCCCTCAGGCTGGGGACCCTCTGCTCCAGGGTGATGGGGGGGTCTTCCTCCTATGTGAGTGCCGGGGGAGGGGTCTGCAGGGGAGGGGCTGGTGGCTTTGAGGTTCTAGAATTTGCTACAGTCGGCCGTCTGTCCCCAAAGACCCAGGCACCCCCCAGACCCACGATGCCACCGCAGGGCAGCCCCAGCTGGAGGCCAAACCCTCCTCCCAAATGCCCTGACTGGGGTGGGGCTACTGCTCACCAGGGACACTTGTCTCACCTGCCCCGAGGCCTGGCTGTGGTGCTGGGACGGGCCTGGACACTGGAGGACTGCTGTTGATGGGGGACAGTCAGGCCGCGTCCCAGGGTCACTGTAAGTGCCCCGGGGAGTGGATGGCCAGCTGTGCAGTGCTCTCTGGCCCCTCTCTCCACACCCCTGTCCCTTCTCGGAGCTGCCTGGAGCCTGGAGGTGGCTGTCCTTCCCAACAGCACGGGGGTTGGGGCCCTCTCTTAGGGCGCAGGCTTGGTCTAGGGCCGCAGAGAGTGGACAGGCCCAACCCTGGGGGCAGGTGGGATCCCCCTTTTCCGGAAGCGAGCAGGGCTGCCTGGGGAGGACCCCAGCGGGGGGCTGCTTCGGGACCGCTCCGCTACTGACCCGGCCCGCAGGTCAGTGAACGCAGGTCCTGAGGGAGGGAGTGAGAATTGGGGGGCAGGGAGCACAGAGAATGGAGGCAAGACAAAGTCTCTGATCAAGCCTCAATTTATTGAGAAAACACATTCAGCTTATAAAGGGTAAAAGGCACAGGTCAGTTACGAGAAAACAGGGTCACGTGAAAAGTCTAGGGTAAAGGAGAAACAGAAGCCGCAGTTTAGCACAGCCTCTGAGGAGCCGATAAGAAAGTCCAGCCAAGCTGTCTCCGGCCTTGAGCTGGGAGTGATAACACTGTCCAGCCCTGCAGGTGGCTGATCTTAGGTCAAGGCACACATCTCTCCCCCTGGCAGCTCTTCTGGCAGCTCTCCACAAGCTACGAGGCTCCTGCTTCAGGGGTCAGGCGCCACTGTCTCCCTGCGCTGGGCCACAGGCTGTCGGAGGGCCCTGTGGCCCTGGCCCTGCTTGGACAAGGGTCCTGCCTGGTACATGACGTTGCTGGGGGTGAAGAGCAGACATTGGCTGGGGGTGAGGGGCAGTTACGGCGCGGACCTGACGGCACTGACCATTGGCTGGTCCTGGTCCAGGGCTCTGTGCCCTGAACTCCCCAGTCAGCCTTCCCCTGGGGGGCAGGGGGAGCTGAGCTCAGATTTGGACACCAGGTAGGACTGGGACTCCTCTTTCGGCCCAGGAGATGGTGCTCCCACCGACCAGGGTCACGTCCTGTCAGGGAGCCGGGCAGGGGTGGGGTGTAGACAGGGCATTGGCCCGTGAGAGCGGGGAGGTCCTCACTCGGGGGCCTGGCCGTCCTCTGGAAGGACGTAGCTGCCGTGGGGCACGTGTGGGATTGTGAGCATACACGTGTGTGCATGTATGCACGTGTGTGAGGACTGGACCTCCCCGTGCATGCTCATGTGTATGTGTGTGCAGCTTACACGCTTCTAGGTGCAAACTCAAACGTCTGTATGTGATGTGTGTAACTTCCTGGGCATGAGAGCTGTCGGGAACAGAGATGCATTTCACTCAATGCTTTCTTGGCTTCTGTTGAGAAAGTCATGTGTTTTGATGTTTTGTTAATATTTTTCCTGCTGGGGGGCGAATGGAGTGATTAATTTTCCTCATGCTGCCGGCTTTGCATTCCTGGGGTCACGTGCTTGGCTCGGGCTGTTTTGGTTGCTGGGGTTTTACTGAGGTCCGGCACCACCTCTAAGCCCGAGGTTTTCCCGCCGGCACCAGGAAGGTGTCCAGTGTCTCCAAGTTCAGCTCTCTGGACTGGGCAAGGGTGGCAGGGAGGAGACACGTGTGTCCTGTCCACCCCCCTGCCTTTGCCCTGCCCTGAGCCCGTGGTCCCCTGAGGCTGGACCGCCCCGCTCCCCCCGTAGCTTCGCCCCTGCTCCCAGCAGTCCCCACAGGCGCCTGCAGCCTGGGGGTGGCCCGCCCCGCCGCCTCCTGGGGAGGGCGTCCTAAGGTTCTGTGCCAGCCTGGCCGGCCCCTTGCTTGTCCTGGTCCCAACATTCCAGAAGGAGCAGATCACTGCTGTGGCTGCCTCCCCTGTCTGGGGTCCCGACACGGGTGTGTCCCTCCCAGTCCCTAACCGGACGGGCCTGTCCCTCCTGCCTGGCTGGCCCTTGAAGCCCGCTGGCTTGCACCGGCGACACCCAGGTCCCTCCCCGCCAGGACAGACCTGAGTCTCACATGCTCCGCGCCTGCCTGGCTCCTCACGCTTCCCTCGGCCTTGACTGTAAAATATGCTCAGAAGTAAAGTGCTCAGGAGAGGAGCACCGGGGAGGGAGAGCCGTGGGGGTGGGCAGCCCGGGGCAGGGGCCATGAGGGGCCCGCGGAGGAGGGGGTGCCCATGGCCTCCTCCAGGGGAGGCCCAGGGACCTGACGGCTGCCTCTCAGAAGGAAGCCTGGGCGCACACATTGGCCGTTCGGCTCTGCCAGGGGCACTGGTGCTGGGTGGTGTTGGGGATGCCCCCTGGCACAGAGCAGGGCCCGGCCCGAGGTCCGGGGCACAGTGGGGGGGGGGCCCTGTCTGAACCCGGCCCCGCCTCTCCCCAGCTTGTGGTGGGCCTGCACCCCCTGTCCCTGCCACCCGGCTTGGGGCTTCTCTGAGACACAGGCTCTGTGCCCACCCAGCAGAGGCCAGCCTGACCCTGCCTGTGGCCTGCTGTCCACTCCCTGTCCTGAGCTCCGCCACGCTGCGGCCTGGCAACCTCTGGTCACCCCTCACCCCTGGCCAGCCCCTCTCCGTCACCCCTCGCCCCTGGCTCCTCCCCATGTGTCTCCCGCCCCAAGCCCACGGAGGTCCTCACCCACGTGCTGGGGCTTCATCCTGGTCTCACTCGCTCCCCTGCCCCACCCCTACCCTAAAGTGCCCCTGTACCCCACTGGGACCCAGGCACGTTTTCCTGGAATCCAGCCCTACCTGGAGCACCCAGAGCCCATGCAGGCTATGCGAGCGCCTGTCCTCCCAGCCTCCTGTGCCCCAACCTGTCCCGTCCCCACACCTGTCCCATCCCCCACACCTGTCCCGTCCCCACACCTGTCCCGTCCCCACACCTGTCCCGTCCCCCACACCTGTCCCGTCCCTACAGCTGTCCCGTCCCCACACCTGTCCCGTCCCCACACCTGTTTCATCCCTGACACCTGTCCCAGCCCCAGTGAGCATGTCAGGTGCCTATGCCCAGACAGCCACCACTCTGCCTGCTGGTGGGCCCGGGTGCCCACAACCTCTGACTGGCGGCCCAGAGCAGAGTCCACTTAATCAGATGGTGTTTCAGAAGTCAAACGACAAGCAGGTTTTCCAGAAGCAGCAGGAATAGCCCATCACCCAGGAGGGGAGGGACAGGCAGCTGCTGGAGGCCGCCCCGGTGCGGGGGCCCGAGCTCGCCAGCTGCCGTGTAGGAGAGCAGCTCTGCACGTGCAAAGGCCCTGTGGGTGGCAGCCAGCATGCTCCAGCTGGCGGGTGAGCACCTAGGGCCTGACTGGCCAGGCCTGGGAGCCCGTAGGGATGGGGCCAGGGCCTGGCTCGGCTCTGGGCTCGGCCAGTCTGTCCCCTGGGGCGAGAGGAAGGGGGAGCAGGGGTATGAGATGACCCTGGAGATAGCCTTCAAGCGTGGACCACATGGAGTGCCCCGGGCCCTGCCGGCTCTGGTGGGGACAGAATATGAGACAGGAAACCATCAAAACTCTCGAGGAGAATGTAGAAAACATCCTCCTTGACCTCCAAGGCAGCATTTTCCTACTCGACACATCCCCAAAGGCAAGGGAAATGAAAGCAAAAATGAACTATCGGGACCTCATCAAGATAAAAGGCTTCTGCACTGCAAAGGAAACAATCAAGAAAACTAGTAGGCAACCGACAGAATAGGAAAAGATAGTTGCAAATGACATATCCGATAAAGGGCTAGTATCCAAAATCTACAAAGGACTCACCAAACTCCAAACCTAAAAAGTCGGGTTTCGGGGGACCTGGGTGGCTCAGTCGGCTAAGCATCTGACATCAGCTCAGGCCGTGATCCCCTGGTTCGTGGGTTCGAGCCCCGCTCTAACTCTGCCGTCAGCGCAGAGCCTTCTTGGGATCCTCTGTCTCCCTTCTCTCTGCCCCTCCCCCCACGTGGCCCGAAGCCACCTGTGCTTTCCACACCCAAGTGGTTGAAGCTGCACCTGCCCCGTGGTTCAGAGGGTCTTTGGATGAATGTGGCCTAGACTTGCGTCCACGGTCCTCTCTCTGCAAACGTTCCACGGATCCATTCTGCAAGTGTTTCCCAGCCAGGACACGGTCCAGTTGTTGCACGGTGTCTGCAGACCCGGCGATGGGTCTGGCCCAGTCCCTGCCTCCTGCTTCTCCATGTGAGCGGGGGATGGGGGGAGGCAGAAGAGAGAGAGGAGAATCCCAAGCAGGCTCCGCCATCAGTTCAGAGCCTGACGCGGGGCTCCGTCCCGCCGTAATCAAGAGCTGAAATCTGGAGTCGGGCGTGTGCCAGAAGCCCGTGCGGTTCTGCACATACAAAGCCGTTCTTGGGCCGCTGGCCTGACGGGTCTGCAGGCGAGCTCGTGGTGACTTGAGAGATTTCTTCAGGAAAACCCCGGGGACCAGCTTCACGTTTGTGCAAGTCCAGGGTTTGTTCTGGCGATCTTCCCCGGAGAGACTTCCCGATAGCCGGGGAACCGGGCATGAGGGGCACCGGTGGTGGGAGAACCCAGCAGACTGCCGGGTGGCAGGGCATCCACGCGCTCCTTCCAGGCCAGACCCGAGCCCAGGGCCGCCGCCCCTCGTTGCCTTCCCGGGGCCGGCGCCAGGCCCGAGCCCCAGCCAGCAGCAGGGGCGCGTGAGCCACTGCTCAGGGCCTGGCGGTGCTTTTGCCAAACGCCCCAGGAATCGCTGGAGGACGAGAGGCAGTGTGCAAGATGGGAGCCGGGAAGGCGCCTCAGTGCACGTTTGCAAAGCCTCTCTGTTTCCGGTATAACCAGTGCTCCGTGTAGGAAGTACGGACACCTGGGCACGTGGCTGAAAGATGCTCACCAAGATGGGTTCACTGCTGGTGTCCGGAATCCGCGTCAGAAGCTGGGAGCAGGTGAGGGTTTTGGTAAGAACGTGGTTCTGATTGTCGGGCTGGGCCCTGCGGCCGCCACGGGCGTCCTTGTGAGGGCGCCGGGAGATCTGGGCGGCCCGTGTCGTTAGCATTTAAGTTTTATGTATTTGTAAGTTGTTATAAGTTTATTTCATTCACGTGTCTTAATTTCACCCTCATTTCTGAAGGACGACCTGGTTGTGCGGCCGCGGACATGGGCTTCGGGGCTCCCGACGGGGTGCCCGCGCTCCCGCGGCTCGAAGGGCCTGGCTGTCCTTCCCGCCTCATGGTCCGCCTGGGGCGAGTCTGGCGGAGACGCGCCCGGGGTCTCTGGCCTGGAGTTTGCTGAATTTGTACGATGTGTGCGTTCATGGTGTTCCTCAGGCCACTGTTGTTTCAAATATTCTGTGTCCTCTTCTCACCTTCCCTTGTTTCTGGGATCCCGCTCTGTGCCGGCGCGCTTGCCGGTGCCCGCGGGGTCTGAGGCTCCGCTCTTTGTGCTCCCTCGTGCTCCCTGTCCTTGGCTGTGCTCCCCATAATCTCTTTGCTCTCCGTGCTTCTCCGTGGTCTTTGCTCCCCCGTGCTCCCTGTCCTCTCCGTGCTCCCCCTGGTCCCCCCAGACGCAGTGCCCCTCCCCCCCGGGCCATCTTGGGAACTACCGAACAGGCTGGGTGATGACACTTCTCTGGGAGGGGCTTCGAGGGAGCTCCGGCTCCATCCTGTCCCCTCCGGGGCCGCCAGGTTACCATGGGGTGGGCCGAGGGCGCGGGGCAGGTGAAGATACCACAGAGCTCGCGGTCCGGTCGGGATTCAGGGGTTTTCTCATTGCAAGTCTCTGGTTAATTTCCAGAAGCCTGAAAAGTTGATTCCGACCATTTTCCAGCGTTCTCACGGCCTGTGTGAACACGAGGCTCCTTGTTCTGCGGTTTTATCGATGTCATTATTCAGAATTTAGAAACAGTCTAAGTTGACATTCGATAAACTGCGCACAGCCTGACAGTCTGTGACGGGCATGTCCCCTCGCAGCGGTCACTGCGACCACAGCCGTGACCACCCCTGTCCCCCTGTCTCCCCGTGCCCCCCCCAGGAGTCCGCTCTCCACCCTCTGCACAGACCCCGTCTCCAGGCGGCTGCTGACCTGCTCCGTGTCACTGCGGATTAGTCTGCGTTTTCTCGTCTTACGCACGCGGGGTCGGTCTGTCCCACGGCATCGTCACCGTGACATTCATCTGTGCAGCCGTGGGAGGCCGGGTTTCATCCCCGGTACCTGCCGACCGGGCTCCCCCGGGGAGGGTGCCGCAGCTCGTCTGCCCCTGCCCCGTCGGCGGGCGTCGGGCTGTCCACAGATAACACTGCCGCGGGCGTGTGCACACGCGTCTCTGTGGATGCGGCTTCCCCGTCCCTCGGGGTCCCGTGTCTGGATCATGGGAAGGTACACATTCAGCTTTCTAAGGATGCTCGCACCACTCTGCACTCCCACCGGCCGTGCACGCCCTGCCGCACGCCCTTGCCAACACTTGCTGCTGTCCGTCCCTTTATTTTTAGCCTTCCTGTCAGTGGACAGTGGAGTCTCCCTGGGTCTGAATTCTCCTGATGACTCGTGGTGCTGAGCATCTTTTCTGTTCTGAATTACTCTCTGTATACCGTCTTTGCTGAATTGTCTGCTCAAATCCTCCTGTGTTCTGAGGGGTGGGTCTCTTATTATTGAGTTTCGAGAGCTCTTTATATATTCCGGGTACGACTCTCATCGACACATCGATTGCAGGTGTTTTCCCCCAGTCTGTGGCTGCGCTTTTAATTCTCTTCATTGCGTCTTTTAAAAAGCAGATATTTAAAATTTTAATGAAATCCGGCTTATTGATTTGTTCTTTCTCAGACCAGACTTTTGGTTTTGAATCTAAGAAATCCTTGCCTAACCCAAAGCTGCAAAGATTTTCTTCTATTTTCTTACGTCGGGGTTTTCAAGCTTAGGGTTGGCACGTGGACGTACCATGTGGACGCTCGTCCGCGGCGTCCCTTGTAAGCTTGACTGCTAGTCCGTGGTGCAGGGGACACGGTAATGTCCCTTTCCCCCAAATAGCTTGACAGTTTCCTACACCATTTGTTAAAAAGACTGTTTTCTCTGCTGAAATGCTCTGCATTTTTGTCAGCTCTCAGTCGCCTGTGTGCGTGGGTCTATTTCTGGACTTTACATAAGCTCCCTGTCTTCTCTCTGATCTTGGGAGAAGGCGCCCGGTCTCGCCGGTCGGGATAGCGCCAGCCGTGGGTTTTCGTAGACGCCCTTTGTCAGGTGGAGGAGGTCCCCTTCTATTTTAGCTTGCCCAGTTTTTACCAGAAGGGATGTGGGATTTTATCAAGGGCTTTTCTGTGTCTGTTGAGATAATGCTATGGTTTTTTTTTTTATGTTGATAATATGGTGAATTATACTGATTGGACTTTACATGTAAACTGACCTTGAGCTCTTGGGCTCATCCCCGCTGGGTTACGGTGCACTAGGGTTTTTAATTTATTGTTGGGTCCAATTTAATAAACTTTTAAAGAATTTCTCATCTGTGTCGTGAGAGATAATTATATATATTTGTGTGTGTGACATCTCATCTGATTCTCTATTAGGACTACATCGGCCTCACAGAGTGACTTGGGAATAATTCTTTTCTTTCCAATTTTATGAGAGAGCTCACGGCCGCCTGTTCTTCCGTACCGGTCTGCTAGGGTCCCCCCGCGAAGCCGTCCAGGCTGAGAGTTCTTTGTGGGAAGGTTTCTAACTGTGGATCCAGTGAGCTCATTGGGGCGCCTGTCTCAGTGACCCCCCCCCCCCCCGGATCTGCCCTGCACACTGGGGCCGCCTCCGCCTCCCTGGACACCCACGCCCGTGGCCTCCTGTCCCTGGACGCCCACGCCCTCAGCTCAGGATGCCCTCCTGGCCCCCCCTCGCTGCTGGACAGCCTGGGAACTTGGTGGCCTCAGCCGGTCGACCTCCCATTTCACGGGCACCACGGCTCATTACCGCCTCGTGTCCAGCACCCAGCTCTGTGTGTATTGTGTTCTGGTTGTTTCCAGCGGGAAGGTGAATCCAGGTCCTGTGGTCCTTCTTGCTGCAAGTGGAAGTCTGCTCTATGGGTTTTTTTTTTTTTTAACGTTTTAAAAAATTTATTTGTGTGTGTGTGTGCGCGTGTGCGTGAGAGAGAGAGAGAGAGAGCATGCACATGAGAGGGGGAGAGGGGGAGAGGGGCAGAGAGAGAGGGAGACACAGAATCTGAAGCAGCTCCAGGCTCTAAGCGGTCAGCACAGAGCCCCACACAGGGCTCGAACCCAAGAACCCTGAGATCGTGACCTGAGCTGAAGTCGGACGCTTAACCAACTGAGCCCCCCAGGCGCCCCGCCCTGTAGGTTTTTGCTGGAAAGAAAGACATGTTTATTGTAGGAAATCTAGAAGATGCAGACACATATGAAGAAACAAGTAGGAGTCACACAGAATGTCATGCGTGGTCTTCTTAGTGCGTATTTCCTCGTCCTGCTGCGCTCCCCTCTGTGGAGGGGCGCCCGGGTTCGTGCCCACTCGAGCAGGCAGTGCAGGTGCACCCTCCCCTGCCGCCGACCGTGAGACCCCCAGCCTGCCAGGGAGCCTGGGAGAGAAGCCGCCGGGAGGGCTGGGGCGGTGCCGCCGTCTGGCCCCCGGACCCCTGGGGACAGCTGAGTGGACGTGGGGCCCCTACCCCTGTGTGCACAGGAAGCTCGGTGTGCGGCCTTCCCTGAGGGCAGATCTAAAAACGGACTTTCTGGGTCACCGCGCATGCGCCGCACAGGCCGGGCGTTCGCCGCGTCTCCCTCCGGGAAGGTGATCGCGTCCACGTGTAACTATTCACAGCAACAGACAGCAGCTCGGCCCGGAGGCCGCGTGCGGTTTCCAGCCGGTCGTGACCTCGCCGGGCCCGTGGACGGCTCCGCTGGGGCGCCGTCTGGTCCCTGAGGCCTGTGAGCCCCCGTCCCCTCCTCACCCCTTCCCGGTCCAGGCTTCGACTCCTGCCGCGGACGCAGCCCCTCTCTGTCCGCGGCTTCCAGCCAGAACCTTGGCGGAGGCAACGGGGTTGCTGCCTCCCCTGCAGGTGGTCTCGACCTGCAGCCCGACGGGAGGGACGCTCGGTCCTCAGCCCCACCCCCGCCCCCCGCATGGAAGCTTCCCTGTGTGGACGGCAGAGACGGGAGGGGCCTGGGGACCCCAGACCCAAAACGGACCGTGTCTGTACAGCCGTGCCCACGGCTCACGTGACACTGGGCCGGAGGGGGACAGCGGTGCAGGTGCAGACGGGCAGCCGGCCGAGGAGGCGGGAGACCTAGGGCCGGGACCTCGGAGCCGTGGGGTCTGCGCCGTCCCGCCGGACTCGAGCTCGGTCAGCCCTGTTTACCAGGAGGCCACCTGCATGCGGTGTATGCTCGGGGACGCACCCTCGGATACGTGGGGCGTGGTCGCCCGAGGTGAAGCAGGGCCCCCCAAGGCTGCTCTGTGTCGTCCGTCTGTGGGGACAGCCTCGCCTGGCCGGGGCCAGACCCCCAGTCCCCTCGTGTGGGCAGCTTGGGTCCGGGGTGCCCGCCCTGCAGGCTGACAGACCTCCAGCGATCCCAGTGGGCACAGTGCGCCCGTGAGGGCCAGGACGGGGCGGCTGCCAGGCCCGTGACGTGAGGCCATAGTGGCCACAGGCGGGAGAACTCCCACCCGGGACACGGAGCCCGCGGAGCCCGCGGAGCCCGGGGCTGCCCCTGCGGGACCCGGCCCTGCCTGGCGGTTCCTCGGTCTCCGGCCACCCCCTCCTGCCCCCAACACCGGGCCCTGTGCTCCCACCATCCTCTGATGGGGACCCTGAACCCCCCAGTCTCATGGGGGGCCTGGCGATAAATTGGGGACACCAAGGCACATGTAACGGCAGGACTGAGAGGGAAGCAGGTGCAGGGTAGAGAGTGGCTGCAGAGGCTGTGGGGGCAGAGCCCTGGCTGCGCAAGGGATCACTCCTGTCTGGGAGAATGTTCTGGATGGGAGGGGCAGCAGGTACGGGGGGTGTGTGGCCAAAGGCCTGGCTGAGGAGGCTGGGCGGGGGGAGGGCTGGGAAGACCATCCCCTGCCGTCCGCCTCCCCCCAGCTCCCCTGAACTTCCCAGCCGTGGGCTGCGTGGCCGAGAGAAGTCCTCTCTTACTGCACAGGGGAGAGGGGAGGGAACAGCTGTCCCGTAGTGGGGTCACAGCCCAGCCCGCCCTTCCCAAGAGACCCCTGACCTTGGTTCACAGATCTGGGGGAGGGTCTCCGAGTCCGCCCCACTCAGATGTGGCTGTGGGTGAGCCTGGGACGGGACACACATGCACAGCCACCCGCCGGACACTCCGAAGGGCGAGGCCCGTGCGGACACAGAGTCTCCGGAGGGACCAGGGCGGAGCTCTGTGCCTGGACCTGGGTGTGGGTTACGCACTGTGTGAGGCCCACGGCCGGTCCCTGAGGTTGTGGGGGGGGGGGTCTCCAACTCCGCGGGCACAGCGGTGATGCGCCTGGACCACGCCTTCTCTCTGTTGTGCTGGCGGGCTGCGTGGACGCCGCCTGTCCCCGAGGGCTCGGTGACAGACCGTCCAGGGAGTCTCGCTCAGACTTGGCCTGCGTGACCAAGGGCCCCGCTCGGGGCTGGACGCCGTGGCGGCGGGTGAGCAGGTTGCTGTGACAGCACCTGTTCTCCATCAATTAAGTATTTCTATCCATTTGCTTGATGGAAATTTGATCAGAGGAATTCAAAACTTAACTGTAAGCAGTGGGTCTGCTTTAAAGTGAATTATTCATCAGGAAACAGGCAAAACATCCCAAGAGATCAATACTTGGCTCTCGGTTCCCGCTGGACGCTGGCGGGCAGGGCTGCGGAGGCGCTCCCGGGGGGGCTGGGCAGGCGCCCATGGCCAGGTCTCGGGGTGACTGCCCATCGAATGGGGGGCCCTGGGCCGGGGCGGCGTGTGCTCCCGGGCACAATGCCGGTGACAGATGGGACCACCTGTCACTGCCGGGCCTGCCAGGGCCGGGATGACGCCTCTCGGCAACTGAGGGGCCCCGGGGAGGGCGTGTGAGGAGGGCCCCCCGGGTTCAGGTGGGACCGATGGGCCCAGCCGGTGACTTGGGGAGGCCTGGGCTTACCACTGGGGGC
This sequence comes from Helogale parvula, assembly GCA_004023845.1. Taxonomy (NCBI): domain Eukaryota; kingdom Metazoa; phylum Chordata; class Mammalia; order Carnivora; family Herpestidae; genus Helogale; species Helogale parvula. Next base: position 22,051 of record PJEM01014702.1, on the reverse strand, counting down.
AGCGGGGCTTCGTGAAGACCCCTGGGCCTGGGAAGGTGACCTCGGTGGGCGGGCGGTTCCCGCCGCAGCTGGGGGGCGGGACCGGGCAGCCCCTGGGCGTTATTAGCAGTGTCGCCCCGAGTACAGGGCTCGGGCGTGTGTCTGAGTGGCGTGAGAAAGCGTGAGAAAGTGCAGATCGGCACGGGAGGGCGGCAGTTCTCGCTCTGGTGTCCCAGCCGCCGCAGAGGATGGCATTTCAGATATGTCTGGGGCCACACTCTTTCTGTCACTTCGCACTCTGCGTTCTCACCGCGTGACCGAGTATCTGTGCCTGTCACCCGGGGCTCTGTGCTCTGCGCCCACGCCTCCCGGCTCGGACACGCCGTCCTTCCCGATTTTCCTGAGTGACGCGGGGATGCGCACCTGGGCAGGGTCTCACCAGGGACCCCTCCCTCGTGTGGCTGCAGACGGCTGACCCCACCCCCGCTCCGGCTTGGCCTCTCCCCCCGGGTCAGGGACGGGGTTGGGGGCGGTCCTGTGGCCCACGCCTCACCGTCAGATCCGTCCCAGGGAAAGGGGAGTGGGTCCTCCTCTGTTCCCGGGGCTTGCTGGCCAGGGTCAGCTTTGGCCACCACATGAAGAAACGGGCTGGGTGTGAGGGGACAGTGACTCACCCTGACTCCTGGCCAGGCTGGACCCTTAGCTGGAGCCCCCGTCTGGGCCATGAGCCAGTGACGCCTGTCTGTTTGTCTGATGCAGCAGAGACCCTCCTGAGAGCGGGCCTGGGTCTGGATGCAGCGGCAGTGGCCCCGGCAGTTAGGCGGGCACAAGGCAGCGCCCGCGGGCAGGTGGGCAAGCGGGGGGGGGGGCGAGGGCAGCGGGGGGCGTGCTACCCACCTCATGCGGGGCCGTCCAGCCACGTAGGCCCTGGTCCAGCTCCCGCGGCCGCAGAGACAGAAGATGAGGCTGTGCCCGGGGATGCCCCCACCCCAGCTGGGCACGGAGACCTCGGCCCCAAACTAAGGCCGGAGGCAAAGCCCAGGCCCGGAGCACCCCGGCTGTGAGCTGCCTCCTGGCCTCCCCAGCGCCCTGCTGCTCACACGGACACGGGACGCAGGCAGCCCTTCATGTGGGGCAAAGTTGTAAAGGCAGCGACGGCTATGCTGCTGGGAGGGCTGTCTGGGGGGTGCCTGGTTGGGTCTCAGCCGGGTGGACAGCCCCCCGGTGCTGGGCTCAGGCCCGCCCCTTGGTCCCTGCTCTGCTCTCGTGGGCAGCACTCCCAGGGGCTCGGGGGCTGCGTCCCCACAGCAGCCAGGAGGGGTGGGCGGGGCCCCCCAAGGCTGTCCGTGGCAGATGGCGGCGGCTGGAGGCTGGGGCCATCCGGAGACCATGCCGGGTGGCAGGGACACAGAAATGGAAGGAAGGGAGAGGTCGGAGAAGACCCATACCCTCCAGAAGCCGGCAGCCTCTGCACTCAGCCCAAGGCCTGCCCAAGGGTCCCTGGGGCCCAGGTGAGCCTGGGGATGGCGCTCAGGAGACTGGTCAGCAGATGCTTTGGGAAGGGTCCCCCCTGGGAGGTGGGCCTGGATGTGGAAGGCTGGAGCTCCCCACCCCGGGTCTCCGCGCTGTCCAGCGTGGGCACAGCAGGGCCGCTGTCAGCGGGAGGGGGGAGGCGGAGCGGGTCCTTATCTGCCTCTTCCGGGCTCTCTCAGCCCCGCCCGCCGAGGGTTCCCAGACATGCCGGGGGCCTCGAGCTCCGGCCGCCGGTGTCCTGGCTGGGAAGCCGCGCGGCGCCGGCTCCCACGCACCCAGCCCGCTGCCGCCGGGGCCCAGGCTCTGCCATCCGTCACCGCTCTGTTTTCATGGGCAGCGCACCCAGGGGCTCCGTTCCCACACTGCCTCGGGCTGGCAAGCTCGCCTCACACCACTCTGTCTGCCCACTCAGGGCCCCAGCGACTGCCTCGGGCCGGGCCTGGTGACGCGGGAGCACCCCTCCTCTGAGGCCGGCCGAGGGCAGCCTCCTCCGCCTTTTCCTGGAAGTGAACAGGCCCACGGGTGTGGGGACCAGGGTGCGGGCATCTTTGGGACCAGTACCACCGGGCTGTCCCACGCACCCCCGGCACCGCACTGGTCTGTGGATGGCCAGCCTTAGGACCTGGCAGAGGACACTGGCCATCAAGAGAGGGCCCAGGCCGGCGGGGGAGGGGAGGGGCGTTAACAAGAGCCCAGAGGCTGCCCCTGCCCCTCCCAGGGCCACCTAGGTGCTTGTCAACCCTGCAGGTGATTCTTGGTGTCGGGAACTCAGCATGGATCTGGGGCTCCTGGGGACAGTGCAGCTCTAGCGGTGGCCGGGGACACAGCAGGGTAGCAAGGAGGGTCCAGAAAGGTGGGCGGGCTCGCCCCAGGGACGGCCTCCGCGGGGAGCACGGGGCCCGGCAGCCCTTGACGTCCAGTCCAACCGATAGGTCAGCCAGGGGAGCACAAGCAGACAGGCTTGGACCCAGGACGCACCGAGCCCCCGCGCCCCACGCCACCGCCCTGCCCCACATGGAGCCCCCACACTGAGCCCAGGGGGCACTGCGTCCCCACACCCAACACCAGCAGTTCCCAGGGATGGGACAGGGACGGACGTGCCACCGTTGGCGGGAACTCGGTCTTGGAAACCACCTAACATATGTCGGTCCGTGGCCCCGCCTCCAAACACAAGTCTGGAACCTTCCCACTGCACCGCCCATCCAAGGCCAGGGGCTCTCCTCTGCCTGCCCTGCCCTGGCCCCCGCACCAGCGCTATCCTGGGTACAACAGCCGGGGTGCCCTTCCCCTTCCGGGAGACCCGACCCCACGGGCCCCCCCTCCCCCCCCCCGCCACGCTCCTGCCCCTGAGGCCCCACAGCACCTTCCCCGCTGGTCCTGTTCTCGGCCGTCTGCCCACCCGTGGCCTCGTGGGGTCCCCCGCCACGCAGAACACTGCAGCTTCGTCCTTCTTACGGGCCCCACCAGGGACCTGTCTGCTCGTGGCCACCGCGTCCTCCACGGGCCGGTGACTTGGTTGCGGGGCCAGCACCTGGGTGGGTGCCTGATGAGTGACGGACACGGACAATGAGCCAGTGTCGACCGCTTGTGGCAGAGGCGCCGTGGGGCCGTCAGCGCAGGCGAGGAGGCCACGGGGCGGCCCCGCCAGGGGGAGGGGTGCGGGCAGCGCGAGTCCACTGTGAGACAGCCGGCGGCTGGACCAGGAGGGCCGCGGGGACACGGGGAGAGCCCTGCGTCAGGGCGGGGACAGCCCTGATGGACCGGGCCCACCAGCGGGGCCCTGTGCAGTCCCGTGGTGGTCGCTGGACGGACTCGGGAACCGCCCCCAGGACCCAAGACTGCACAGCACCCAGTGCTCCTGGTTCGCAGGTGCCGGTGGGCGCCCGGGAGTCCTAACCCCCCAGGGAGGGGTGAGGCTGTGTTCAGAGGCAGCTTGCAGGGGCGGGGGGGGGTGGGGCGAGGAAACGGCACACACCCCCCCTTCACCTTCCCTGCACGACCGCCTGAGGTCAGCCCCACGGGCACCGAGCACCCCCTGCAACACCTGCAGGGGGACGGGGGGCGGAACGGGGAGGGGCCAGACCCCCTAGAATCTCGGCCCTGCATCTGGGAGCCTGATCAACGTTGGCTGCCGTTCCACCTCTGGGGGGTCCTGGCGGCTCACGGGGTCTGTCCTGGCGCAGGACAGGTGGGGCGGAGCGCCCCATGAGGCACGGAGGCCACGGTCACTGGCTCGGGAGGGGACCGTGAAGACTCGTGTCGGGACCCACGACTCTGCTCGCCTGCCTGCATGTCGTCCGCAGCAGCTCTGGGCCGCAAACCCGCAGACGTGGGGCAGGAGACCCCACGGCCCACAGAGCCCAAAATAATCGACTTTCTGGCCCTTGTAGGAAAGTCTCCAAACCCGGGGTTAAAACAGCATCTGCAGCGCGTGAGGACACCCGCCTCGCTCGGTGGCTGCTGGCCGCGGCCTGGGGCTGCTGCGGTCCAGCTCTGCCCCGAAGGGCCGGCGCTTCGGGGGCAGCTTGGGCCTTCACTGCCGCGGGGGCCGAGGCAGAGCCGGCTCGACACTACCGGGTCCCGGGGCCGCCCGCCCCCTGTGGCCATGCAGGTGGCCCGGGGAAGGACACCGGCCAAAGAAAAGGAGTCGTGGTCAAAATGCTGTCATTATTTGCAGAAGGGATTTCTTATTTTGTTGATTTTTGTCTAGATTTACCCCACTTTCTTTTCGGGTGTGTATTTTCCCCCCACTTCATTTTATCTTATTTTCTTTTGAGAGAGACAGAAAGGGAGAGAGAGAGAGAGGGAGGGAGGGAGGGAGAGAGAATCCCAAGCAGGCTCCCGGCTCAGCAGGGAGCCTGACATAGGGCTCAATCCCACAACCCTGGAATCACCATCTGAGCTGAAATCACGCGTCAGGCTTAACCGCCCACCCCGCCCAGCGCCCTCCCACATTCTGATACAGAGACTGGAAAACGGGGCCACTTGGGGCCCAAAATGCCTTCTGCTCAGCCCTCCAGGCAACCTTTTCCAACTTCTCACCAAAATACCAGCCAAGACTCAAAAAGCTGAGTTCTAGGTGGATAAAAGATTTATTTTTAAAAGAAAATGATTAAAATATGAGGAATAGATGAACACAATGTTAATTTTCTCTCAAAGTGAAGAAGGGCTTTCTGAGCATATCGCAAAGGCAGGAATGAAAAGGATTAAGAGTTAAATTAAAAATTAAAGTGTCTGGCATCGCAAAAATACGATTCACGAACGAAACAGAATGACCGATGACTTTGGGAGGACGGGAATCTTAGCCTTTATGACACATAATATGACAGTGTCAGCAGCACTCTGACCATAAGGACAGGGCTCAGGTGACCAAGAGAGGCCGTGCCTCCCGTGGCCTGACTGGTCAGCCGCCCCCACCCGGTGGCTGGCCTCCCCCCCCCACCTCTTTAGGGCCAGTGCCCCGCCCCTTTCCGTGCACACCCACTCTGTGTCTTCAAGTAAATATTTTTTAAAATGGTGACTGTGTTTTCTATTTTTATACAAGAAAGTTCTCGATTTATTAAGTGAAGAAAGTGGACTCTGACCCAGTGTGTGGGGTAGGGACCCAAGCGCATACACCGCAGACTCTGGCAGGTGTACATTTTGCAGAGGAAAACGGCCGGAAAAGGAAGATCACGCTCCTAACCACTGTGACTTGCGGGCTGCCGACGGTTATGTGGTTTTGTCTTTGCCTGCCTGGGATTTCTATTTTCCCGGAATAAGTCTGCATTATGTTATGTGGTTTAGGAAAAGCCGGCGCTTGCTTCTGCCCAGGCGGGCGAGTGCAGGGCTGCGCTCGGTGGGGCCCCAGACACAGGCGTCTCCTCGAGGACCGCTGACCACCTGGTCCGGAGCCCAGGTGCCTCCCACTCTGCCCAGGGGTCCCTGCGCCTTCAGCCCCAGGTCATGTCTCTGTTGGGCCCTGGGTCAGGTGACTTCCTGCGGCCCCACCCGAGGGACGGCTAGCCCCAGCTCCTGTCCCCACCCAGGGTGTCTTCTTCTTCTTGCTCCCACGAAGTCCCAGGGAAGGCGCTCATTGGCTGGCACTGAGTCACATGCTCATCCTGAGCCAATCACGGTGCTGGGGCTGTGGGTGAGGTGCCTCGATTGGCCGAGCTGGGTCCCTTTGAGGCAGGAGGCGGGTCTCCTAAAGGAGCACACTGGTAAGCTTGGGGAAGGGCTCCGTGGGAACCGGGGGCGGGGGCTTAGGAGAGGGGCCCGCGTGGTCCACCCCGGGGGAAGGTCCTGCTCTGTGCTGGCCCCGAGCAGGCACAGCCCTGGCGGAGGGCCCTCCAGGGACGGACAGGGGACGGCCAGCAGGCGCAGAGCTGAGCCCTGGGCAGGTGCCGCCTGCTGCCCGGCCCCCAACCCAGGCCCTCAGGTCAAAGGCAGGAGAGGGAGGCTCTGGGCAGCAGTGTGCAGGACCCCTCGGCCAAGGTCAGGCTTGGAAAGGGGGAGGGCCCTCTGCCCGGGTGGGGGTCTGGCTGATACCCAGGGACACAGTGGTTGAGCTGTGACAGGCCCGGGGATGCGCTTCCCACCAGCACAGGAAGGGAGCTGGACTCCCTGCCAGGCGGACATTGGGAGGCCAGTGTCGGGGGAGCCGAGCCCCCTCCCCGCACCCCTGCCTAGGCCTGTCAGCCCTTGGGTCACCTGGGCCCCCTGAGCCCAGCCACAGCCCTCAGCCGCACCAGCCTACACATGGAGACCCTGGACTCCAGGACACGGGGACACGGGCCGGACAGCAAGTGGCCAGGTGGACCAGTGGGCAGCGTGTGCGCCCCCACACAGGCAGCGTCCTGGGGCCCAGCCCTCGCGGCCTCCCTGGGGCCTGCGCAGAACCCAGAGGAACCTGCACTGGGCTGGCCCCTCGGGGGTGCAGCCCTGGGGCCACGGGGGGGGGAGGGCTGCAAAGTGGGCAGGATGAAATCCCCCCCCCAGCAGCCGGGGTGGGGGGTGGGGGCCGCAGGCCACACGTGCTCTTTGACAGCTTGTCCAGGGGAAAACCTTCCAGCGTCCTGGTTCGCGGATCACGGGGCCACCCGGCCTGCGACAGCACCGGGCAGATTTCTTGGGCGTGAGGCCCTCCCTGCGACACCAGCCTGCGGAGATGCCGGGGCCGCTCTGCTGACCCAGCCACCTCTCAGCAGGCGGCCGGCCCTTCGTTCTCCTGGTCTCTGCTGGTGACACGCGGTCACTCCTGGCTCACTGGGCTGTCTCGGGAACGTAGTGGCCGAGGCGAGCACCTGCCCCACCAGGTGGGACTCAGGTCACGCCCTCCAATGCTGGGGGGGTGGCGGGGACAGGCACACCCCACAGCACCCGCAGGGGGCATCTCAGGCGGCAGGGCTGGCCTTCCGCTCTGCACACGCCGCGGGACACAAGCCTCTCCTGGTCCTCTCGGCTCCCGCGGCCTCCCCCTGCCGTCCCTCCCCCACGCAGGGTCCGGACAGGGGAGCCGTCTGCGGGCGCGGAGCGGGCATCTGTTTCTGGCAGGCGGGGGTCCCGGCGCTCCCGCGGGAAGCAGGAATCCTGGATAAAACCCAGTGTTTCCGCACTCGCTGCAGCTGGCCCTGGCGTAGGGGGGTGGGGGGGAAGGGGGGGACTGCGCACTTGGAGGCTGAGCTCACGCTGCGAGCAGGGGCCTGGTGGGCTGAGGTGGGACGAGGGCGCTTTCCGGGCGGAGGACTTGAACCTGAGCTGGGCCGGGGGGCCCGCGTGGACGAGGACGCAGCGCCCACCAAGGGACCACGCCCTCCACGTGAGGATGCGCCACCCCAGCGCCCCTTCCCGGGCACCCCTGCCAGTGTGTAACGGGATCTGTGAATGCCAGCTGGCCTTCGGGGCCCTCACCCCTGTTCACACTCCCTGGGGGGTCCAGAGCCGGAGGGTTTCGGGCAGGCAGTGACTGTGGGGAAACCCAGGCTCCGGGGACCCCCGGGGGCTCCCACGCTCGCACAGTGCAAGACGCGTGAACTCATGGCAAATAATTACAAGCCAAAAAGGCCACGAGACACCACACGTGAGGCAGAAGAGCCACGGGGAGCACAGCATGACTCCCACGTACTCCCGTGATGAGATTCTCAGGTCGAATGTCCAGTAAATTAGGTGCACCTAAATAAGTCCATCAAGAGGGGGTGCAGCCTTGGAAATACGGAGCAGGTGACTCTGAAACCCGATCGAGCCAAACTGAAACCAGCCAAATAGAATTTCTAAAAACGAAAAATAAAACAAATGGAGATTAAAACTCACGGATTAAAAAAGAAATACAACGTTTAAAATGTAGGTCCGGTAATGAATGGATTGATTCCATGATAGGTATTGTTGAAGAAGGGGCCAGTGGAGTGGAAGACAGAGCTGAAGAAATCATCTCTCATTTGGCAGAAACAAACGTTCAGAAAACATGAGGGGAACGTGGTAAAGAGCCGAGAAAGTGGCCAGCGTGCATAAACCCCCAAAAGGGGACTGTCGGAAGTACCACATGTGTGTCAGGCAGGATCAACCTAGGGCAGGGTGCGCGGGGGCCCCGGGGCGCTAAATCCTGCTCCCAGCTTGCTGAGCCAAGGCGGGGGTTCGAGACCCTCAGGTCGGTGCGGGGGCGTTGCTGGGGGCGGGGTGGCAGAAAAGGACAGAACCGTGTGATCTGGTCAGAGGCGTGAAAAGAGGGTGGAGAGGACTCGCGGGAAAAGGGAGACGAAGCGTAAAAGAAGCACGCGGTGGGGATCAGCGATGCCCTGAGCGACACCGGCGGGACAAGGCTCTGCGGTCCTGACCAGGATCCGTGGGAGGGGGCGGGGGAGGAGGCAGGACGGCAGAGGCCCCCGGTGGGGAGGGTGTCGCCTGCCACTTTACGCCCATGTATTTGAAAACCTGGGTGAAGCGGACACAATCCTGGAAAAATTAGACGTAACAAAGCAGACCTGGGGGAAATGACCCGAGAAATCCTGGGAACACAAATTAAACAGAATCAGTGGATAAAACCCTTCAAAGGTTCTTACCAGCATTTAAGAAAGAATTAAGACATAATTCTCATCTAAAAGGGATTATTTCAGGGTACGTAAGACTTTTTACAAGCCTGTATCATCTATCAGACCTATCTTAAGCTGAAGTGTAACAGACACACAGCGTTACGTCGGCCTCAGGTGTGGCAGTGACTTGGCGAGGCTGCCCTTACTCGGAGTGCCCAGCATGTCTTACCGGTGACTTGGCAATCATGCCTTTGAAGAGCTGCCCCCACCATTCTTAGCAACGTTGTACTGTTGTAGGAAAAACTAGAAAAGAAGTTAAGTGGCTTTAAAGATAGAGTTTTCATTTTCTCGCCTGTAAGCAGGCATGCCAGGGCTGGGACCAGGACCCCATCTCGCAGAAGTCATCCTCAGGACTCAGCTGTTAACTCATGTCTAAGAGGGCTGCCTGAGTGCCAGCTACTGTCTCTGTATTCCAGCCAGTGAGAGAGGTGTCTGTTCACCGGACGTTACTGGAGAGACCCGCCAACCACTTCCGCGTGCACCCCTCTGGCCAGAGCAGATGGTCAGACTTAGCTGTCGCCGTGATTCCGGATGCGCGAGTGCAGGATGGGCCCGGGGACCCAGAGCCCAGCACTCAGAACTGAGGGGGAGCCCAGGCAGGGGGCGCGGGCCCAGGCTGGAGGGTGTCCACCCTGCCGGAAGCCGTGCCCCACTGTCCGCAGCCTGCCCAGGCGCCAGCCCCGGTGGGGGGCCAGAACGGAGGCCAGGGCGGCCGCTGTCGGCGGGGGGGGACTCTGGCCCGGGACGCGAGACACCGAGTGACCTTGCTCGGTTCAGCATTTCCCCCGGAGAGAGGGCTGCTTGGCCGCGGGTCCGGGAGCTGGCAGGAGGGCCTCTGGCGATTTTGCAGAGCAGGCTGTGTTCTGTTCTGACCTCGGCAAGTGTATTTTTAGCTCGAGGACTCGGGAGCTGACTGTGCGGCCTCGGAGCCGACAGGTGCCGTCAGAGCCCGGCGCCGGCCCGGGTCCCACGGGGAGGCGGACACCGAAGGTCTGCCGGGTCCCCTGGGTCGGGAGCATGGTGACGGCCGTCCGACAAAGGCACCCCGAGGCTGACATCGCACGGAGGGGGGAGCACGTGGCGTGTGCGCGTGCGGCAGAGTGGAGAGGAGCAGAGGTGCCACACGGGGACGCAGGGACAGGGCTGAGCGTGGGGAGGCTGGGCTGGGAGCGCGGCCTGACGTCCGGGCCGTGAGCAGGTTCTCAGACCCTGTTCGGGGAGTGTGGACGGTGGTGGGGGCAGCACAGCAAGGGCGACGTCCAGTGAGCCCAGAGCCCTTGCCGGTGGCCGGCCCCGTGGCCCTCGTGTCCTTCGGGACCTGGCTCTGAGGTGGTGGAGGGGGCAGATGGAGGGAGCAGGGGCGGGGTCTGGGAGCAGGGGTGGAGGGTGGAGAGGGTGATGGAGGGAGCAGGGGCGGGGTCTGGGAGGGGTGTAGGCTTCCCCAGCTAGGGTTCCCTGGGACCCTCTGTCCCCACTCCCAGCACCAAGGCCCCAGCCTTGCAGACCCCTCATTGAGGTCACCTCGGAGAATGGAGGGGCCGGGAGGGGCGTGGCCTCTGCAGGCTGGGTCTGCAAGGGGCGTGAACATCCAGGCAGGGGACCGGTGACCAGAAAGGCACTGTCCCGCTGCTGTCCTCCAAGCAGGGCTGTCCCCTCCTGGGCCTTCCGGAAGGGGCCACGGGAACCGCCAGCCCCAGAAGTAAGCGGAGTGCGAGACCAGAAGGTGATAAAACCAGATGTGTAGACGGTCAGGTCATTGGGGCGCATGCACATCTGCAGGGCAGGGGGGCGGAGCGAGCGCCTGACCCCACACCTCGGCCACGGCGCCCTATGGCCAAGCACCCAGTCCCCCGGGGGTCTCGGGGCCACCCCTTCCTTGCACTTGGTGCATGAGACCAGGGCCCGCTGGGGTCCAGGACCGTGGGTCTCAGCAGGCGTGTGTCCCAGAATCCCCTGGGCCCTTTCCCCTCCAGGGTGTCCTGTCCCCCAGCCCCACCCAAGGGCCCATTGGTCGAGGGGGCAGGGCCTGGACCGGGCTCTTGTTGAAGCCCCAGGGTTAGGACTTCCATGGGTGAGACCCCCACATTATAACTCTCCTAGAGTCCTTACCCATGGGGACGGGTCAACACCGGATGTCTTCCTGGGGTGGCCCCGCGCCAGGGTGGGAGGGGGTGGTGGTGCCCGGGTGGGGCCTGCACCCAGCTCTGGGGCCTGACCCTGCGGTCCTCTCTGCGGACCATGTCCCCTCCTGTCCCAGTGGGCTCCCGGTGGCCTCTGAGCCCTGAGCTGGGGTGTGCGGTGCGCTCGGCGTGGGGGCTGCCCCAGCAGAAGCCCGGGACCTGCCTCCGGAGGCGGGGCGTCCCGTGTCCCTGTGCGGCGGGCTGTGCCCCCTCTGGCAGCTCTGGGCGGGGGCCCTTCCTGCCTCCTCCGAGGCCGGTGGCCCTGCCTGCTGGCCTCAAGTCTGCCGGCCATGCGTCCCCTCCATGAGGCCTCTCCTCACCTTGTCCTCTCTTACGGGGACGCCCCTCAGTGGACGTAGGGCCCCAGATGACCCGAGAGGACTGCGTCTCAGTCACATCTGCAGAGACCCCGTCTCCACACGCAGGCTCCGGGCTTTAGGACATGGGCACGCCTTTCAGGGGCCACCGTTCAACAGCTGCGGGGGTGTCGGGTGCCTCTGTAGGGTGGGGACCGGGGGCTCCCACTGGTGGGTGCGTCTGGGTGCCCCGCCCCACCTGGCACGTGACAGTTGATGAGCCTGGACCCCCGGGCACTGCGCCCTCGGGGAGCTGCTGTGACCTCCTCACCACCCCTCCCACCTTCCATCAGAGCCCAGCACAGCGGGGGACCTGGTCCCTGACCCCCAGGCCTCAGAGGGCTCAGTCTCCAGCTGAGCACAGGGTGGGAGAGAAGAGGCCTTCCCCCCCGCACTGAGGGGCGTCGCGGGCCCCCCACACGCAGGGGCGCTGACCTCCAAACAGGCTATGTGTAGGGTTAGAGTCACCTTCCCGGTGCTGGGACTCACGTTAAAAACCGGGTCCACCACTGACCACCGGGTCCAGGCCCCCAGCCTGTCACTCACCCCCGTTGGGTCTGGGAGGGGATGGTTTCCGGGGGAGGATGCCAAGTGTGACTTAGGCCCGCTCTCCCCCACACGTTCGAGCGGTGCCCGGGGTGGGGGGGAGCCTGCCTCCGTCCCCGTGGGTGTAAAGAGGCCCCAGGTGGGCAGGAGGCGCTGCACGTGACGTCCCAGGGCGTGGAGGGCCGGCAGGCTGCAGGAGGGCAGTGCCCGGAGCGTCCCGGCAGAAGCTAACGAATGCCAGCCTCGCGGGTCAGTTAGTGGGGACAGAGCAAACCCAGAGGGAAGAATTCAGCCTCAAAGAAACACTTTCCGGTTCAGTACATGAAGTCAGAGGATGAGAGACACTTGCTGAGCGACTTTGGAAGCACAGACACTGTCCCTCGAGTGCTGTGTGTCCATGTCCCCCGGTGCTCACGTCCTGCTGCCGGGAGCGGTTAGAAGCCTCAGAGTTCTGGTGTTTGAATCGCCAAACCTCTCCTGCTCTAGCGAGCGTCCGAGCCACCGAGCGCCTGTCGGTGCAGATTCGGAGTGTGGCCTGGGGGCCTGCAGGTCTGAGCTGCTCTGGGTGTGGGTGCAGGGCCCCCCACCCCCCGCAACAGCAGGGTCCGCGTCTTGGACCCGGCAGCACCGGCACCTTCCGTCCCGCAGGTGTGGGGATGTGGTGCGAGAGTGCAGGGAGAAATCGGGGTGCGGGGTGAGGCCCCTGCTGAGCGGAGGGCAGGGAGGGGAGGTGGGGTCAGGGTGGAAGTGCAGGCGCTCAGGTAGGAACTGTGGGAAATCTGGAAGATGTGGAAACAAGACACACACCTGTTACTAGATTTACTTCCTCTCTGGTCCCGTGCCTCCCGGTAGTAAGCCCACGGCGTGTGCCCTGTGTGCAAACACATTCCCAGTGTATTTAAGTTTCTGTCTCGAATCGGGTCCCACCGAGGTGGGGGCGTCTGTGGGGGTCGGGCTGGAGCGGAGTGTCCCCAGGATGGGGGCCCAGGGAGAGGAGAGGACCGGGGAGGAGCTGTTTCTCTGAACCCCTAAGGCAGCTGACAAGGGGGCCCCTTGCGTGTCCTCCAAACTTGAGCGTGGACACCAGAAGCAGGAGCCTGCGTCAGGCTCCGCCCACCCCGCTTCTCGGCCACCGGGGCTCAGGGGTCAGATGTCGGAGGTCAGGGATGGAACGAGTCCTTGTTACTGGACAGCAGGGCTCACGGCGTGGCTGGGTTGGGGAGGGGAGAGGAAGCAAAGGCCACGGTGGGGCAGGTGGGCGGGGCCCCCCGTCTGGGGTCTTGGCCCCAGGCCTGCCCTGGCTGCAGCCCGGCTCCTGGCAGGGGACAGAGACACATTAGGACTCACTCGGGTCTTGTTGGAAGGGCTTGATGTTGTGGGAAGGAGGGAAGGAAGGGGAGAGAGCAGGAGGCGGACCCCGGGGCCCTCCTTGGGGCCCCTGTGGGGGACGGCCAGGCTGGCCTGCCCCGTCCTCAGCTCCAGCCGGTGGGGGCTCCTCCGTCCCTCCCGGGGCCCTGCCCCCAGCTCCCAGGGCACACAGTCACCGCAGCCCCCAGCCCAGCGGGAGCTGGAGCCGAGATGCAGAAATCCTTCCTTTGTTCATCATTTTCCAGTGAAACCTCGGTCTTGGCCTGGAAAGTAGGCCGAGGCCTGGCGAGCGCGGGGGCGCCTGGACCCTCACGCGGGCCGCCGAGCCGCCACCGGGAGGGGCGGGCTGCCCGGCTGGCAGCGCTCTCTTCTGACTCACACAGATATTTATAGTGGAAGCGAGATGCGCCAGGGCCCGGCTCCGGCGGGAGTCGGGGGTGCGTGCATCTGGGGGCCTCGGCCCGTCTGTCCCCTCTGCCTGCTCGGGGTCTTGGCGGCCGTGCTACACGGGGCACTTGGCCGAGCCGTCCTGAGCGCTGCTGGCGGTGGGGAGGGGGCAGGTCAGCCCTAGGTGCCGGTGCTGCCCCCCCAGGGCGAGGGCGTGGGGGTGCGTTGTGTCCGCACCAGGGTCACAGATGAGACGTCCTCAAGCCCCCCTTCTGGACACGTGGGGCAGGGGCTGTGGCCCCTCCGCGCAGTCAGCCAGTGTCCCCCGGGCCCAGAGAGAGGAGTCTGTCTGGGGGAGAGAGGGCCTGGGCACCCCTGGCAGGGCCCCGACGTGGTGGGGAGGGGAACCCTGTTGGGACAGCTGCGGCCTCATGAGGCTGCCCTTCCCCGCCCCTCGAGACCGTCCCGCACCCTCGTCCCTTCTGTTCCAAAGGACGTCCAGCCTGGCTTCCCTCGGGAGGGGCGGCAGTGACATGTGACGCCCAGTGGAATGCCTCTCACGTCCCCCAAGTCCCACAGGGGAAATTCAAGACCCAAAAGTAAAGGGCGAAGAAAGGACCGATGTGCCCAGTTCTTGGGGAGTTTGGGGTCCGTGCCGGGAGCTCGGGGCCGGCCTTGCTGCTGCTCAGCAGCCAAGAGAGGACCCCAGACGCCTACGCCAGCGCCGGGGTCTGTCCCCTCGGGCCCTTCTGGCCAGAAGACTGAGGGCGTGGGGAGGGGTCCGAGCCTGATCCTCCCCTCCTTCCAGCCAGCTGTCCGCCCCGCCCCAGGGCGCGGCCCCTCTGGCCACATGCATCTCCTGACATCAGTGTTTCAGTCCTGGGGGCATCTCCGAACTCCCCAGATTCCTGGTTCGTTTTCCTGGCGTGGCCGAGCGCCCTTTGCTGTCCCAGAGCTGACAAGTCCTATTTTTCTCCAAGACCCTGACCTGCCCTGGGCCCTTTCTGCCCCCAACACGGGCTCTTCATAAACACCAAGTCCCCTCCGGTGACTCTCTGTGCACCTGCCGGGCCGGGGAAGGGGCTGTGGGTGGGACCCCTCCCCCCCACCTCCTGGCCCCCTGGCTTACGGGAGGGTGACGCTGGGGGCCTCCACCGAGCTCCTCTGCACCCAGAATGGGAGGAATTGCGGGGTGGTCAAGCCCCCCCGGGCTGTGGGTGTATTCTAGAAACTCCGGGTCATTTCTCCCGTGGGACAGGCACCCCTGTTCCCACGTGACTGTTTCTTGTGATTTCAGCAAGACCTGGGGGATCAGGACGGCAGTTGGGGTTCCCGTGGTGAGCCCGTCCCCACTCTACACGCTGTCGCCCTGCGTCTGACTTTGGGGCTGGGGGTGGCTGCCGAGGTCAGGCCCTGGCCGCCCAACGCCCCAGCCGAGAGGCCCCCGTTGCTGACGTGCGGGGGCCTGCGTCCGAGGCTCCATGCGGAAACGCACGTGACGGGCCGGCGGGGCTAGCAGAGGTCATGGCCGCGCGGGGCCCGTCCCCGCACGTCTGTGTGCGAACACAGTGATTTATTTTCCTGTCTGATCCTTGCTTTGCAGTGGGATTTGCAGCCACGAAAGACAGTTCTTGGCCAGGACACTTGTGTCTTAGGAAATGTTGGGTTGTGCTCTTATTTTTAGCTTTAGGAATGCGACGTTTGATATTATTTGGGTTTTTTAAGATGAGAACTATGTCCCTTCACCCCTGCCAGCCCCGGACACCCCTGCTGAAGTTCCATGAGGGAAACACAGGCCGTCCGGTGCTCTGTCCCTACAGGGACATTCCTGCCGGAGGTCCCTGGAGGGCTGGGGCCCCAGGTCACCGGCCCGGGCCCGCAGGCTCCGGAAGGCAAAGCGCTCTCCAGGCTGGGGCAGGGCCCAGGTTCCCGGGCTGGAGGACAGGGCCTCTCTAAGTGGTGACCGCCTCCCGCTGCAGGTGACGGGCTGCAGGGGGCCCCCCTCCATGCCGTCGGCTGAGCGTGCGGCAGGCAGGCTGCCGTCGGCCCCTGGGCTTTCCCAGGGTCACAGTGTGCGCGTCAGGGGGCGCCTCTCTCTGTGGCGCTGTGACAGCCCGGGAGAAGGCCGATGCTGGAGCCTTCCGGACTTTCCGGACCCGTGCGGGGTCCCTGTTGCTGAGCTGGGATCGGGCGCCATCACGCCACACCCGGGCCCTGCGTCCCGCTGCCCCCGGTCCTCCGTCTGAGACCCCCGCCCCGCCCCGCCCCCCTCACTCACAGCTCAGATCTGATGTTGGTCACTTCGAAGCACAGCGTGCGGCAGGGACGTGCCTCCCACGTGGAGACCTGGGTCCACGTCTCGGTTGTTCACGGCGACTGTCCCGGGCAAGCCGCACGCGTGCCCCCGTGTCAGCTCCTCCTGAGGAGGGAACAGCGGGGAGGACGAGACGCAGGATATACCGCGACGCCCAACCTGGCCCCGTCTCCTGCCCGGACGGCAGGGTACACCCGAGTCCCCGCGGAAGTGCTCGTGTCTCCCGGCACGGGTGCCTGGAAACAGAGGCGCCTCCCAGGCCGGTATCGGGGCCCCACCCCATTGGGCTCGCGCACCCTCGCGCCCCCAGCCTGGGCGCCGGCCCCCGGCCCAGCACCGCTTCTCCCTCCCTCCCATTTCCCCGATGCCGCGAGGGTGCGATGCTCCCAGGAGAGTCCATCCAGATGGCCAGGCCGTGCGGGTCTCTGAATTCCACGTCCTGGGTCCTGACGCTCAGGGCAGGACCGCAGCCACCGAGACAGGGCAGTGGTCCTGGGGCGGGGCCAGGCCGGTCCTGGCACCGATCGGGGGTGGCAGGGGGCCCCAGGAGCCCGGGCAGGTGGCCTGGCGCAGCCTTTCTCCTCAAACTGGGGGGGCGGGGTGCCACGTCCAGGGGACGAGTGTTCTCTGCAGAGTTGGGGCCCGTGCCCGTCCCTCAGGTTCTGGACCGAGGCCCCGAGTCTCTGGGCGTTGGCCTCTGTGACAGCCTCGCTCTCCCCCCATTGCTTGGGATTGTTTCCATGGGGAGCTCGAAGGCTCCGCCGTCACGGGGGTGCGCTAGTCATGTGGGGCTCACTGAGGCCTGCCGACCCTCGGGGGAGCTCCAGGAGGACGGCGCTGCTGAGGCTGCCTGGCCCTGGGGGCAGGGGACCCAGTGGGCTGGACCAGCAGGTGGCGGGGCCTCTCTGAGACCCGGTGTGCCTGTGCGCCACCACCCAGGTTGGTTGTCCCTGCCAGGGGTCACATTTCCCTCGGAGCCCTCAGGCCCGGCGCACAGGGGCTGATTCAGTTGGCTGTGTGATCGGCTTAGCGAGTGAGCTGGTGAACCTTTGTGGCCCGCGGGGTTCAGAACCTGACCCCGCTGCGGTGGGGGGTCCCTCACCTGCGCCCTGGGAAGCACCAGAGCAGGAGCCTTGCTGCCCTGGGCGCGGGGTCGTTTGCCAGATGCCAGCCATGCTTTTCTCTATCAGCGACAAGCCGCCAAGCCGTGTGCGGCCGGGGGGAGCCGGCGGGCACCCTCTCGGTCTTGCAGGTGCTTTGGAAGTCAGCTGGTCTGTTTGGGGGGTGAGATTAGGTCTGGGCGAGTCTCCTCTTCCTATTTCTCTGGGGTTTCCACAGTTTCTGTAACATTTTCATAATTTAAAAACTACTCTTTACATGTCTGGAGTAATTTTCAAAACTAGGCATCTGTGTTGCCAACCTTGTTCTGGAAGGATCTATGGCACTCTTGTTGATGCATTCCCTCCTCCAGGGTCATGCTGGGATGTGCTCGGTCTGAACTGCAACCTGTCCCCACCGTGGGGCACATGTCACCCTGCGGCCCTCTTGCTCTGGCAAGCTCACCTTGGGGATTTCCTGTCCCAAACCTGAGGCCACCGTCCAAGGCGTCCTGGTCCCGGAGGGAGGAATGGTCCTCAGAGACCACAGTCTGGATGGTAGGCGCTGAGCCAGTTTGCCGTTGTTTGTAAACTTTGTCAGTGGGTAGATTTAGGAAGTGTGTATATTTTTTTTAAATTTTTATTTAGTATTTTGAGAGAGAGAGAGAAAGAGAGAGAATCCCAAGCAGGCCCCCACTGTCAGTGCAAAGCCTGATCCGGGGCTCAAACTCACAAACTGTGAGATCACGACCTCAGCTGAAATACGGAGTCTGGTGCTGAACCAATGAGTCACCTGGGTGTCCCAGAAATATGTATATTTTTAAGAGGAATAAAGCATGAGTGTTTGCTGCTATTTATTCAGGCTTATTATTAAGGAGTTTTTACTTCACTTTACTGACTGTATATGGGCTTCTCTGGGGGCCTGTCTCACCCCGTTCCTGGGTCTCCCCAGTGTCCACTGTGACCACTGCCCTTTGGGGCGGCTGCCGTCCTTCGGGGAAGCGGCCTTCAGCTGACACGCGCACGCGCAGGGTGGGGTTGGGGGCAGAATTGGGGATGGGGGCCAGCGGCCGCTGGAGCTGCGGGAGGCTCGGTGGGGGGACGCTGACCCAGAGGGACCCGGGTAGAGTACCGGAGAGGCCACCTCCTGCCAGAGCCCGCGTGGGCCCTGGGCCCCTGCCCTGGGGCATGTCCTGCCGTCACGGGGGCTGGTTCTTCTCTCCTGCCTGGCAAATCCACACCAGGTGATCGGGAGATTTCAGATAGCCTGAGACCTGTGCCCCGGGACAGAGCACCCCACGTCCTTGTCCACTTACTGTTCCTCGCATCTATTCCTCCCTCCCCCCGTGGCCTTCCCTTCCCGGAACCCTGCGCTTCTCGGCTGTCCCTCCTCGCCCTGTAGACGCTGAGTGTCAGCCCTGACCACCTTTGCCTACTCAGGCCATTTGACGGTGACCTGCAGAGCTCCTACTGGACAGGTCAGCCACCTAGGCGTCCCCAGGGACACGGCAGCAAAGCTGGGGTGTCTGCGGCTTACAGCCTGTGGGACAAGCACAGCGAATAAGCCAGCTGGCTGGTGGCAGGTGCAGGCTCTGCTGGGGCAGCGCTGGGGGTGGGGGCCTCCGGCCGGGCCAAGGGGACACTGGGCACTGCGGGGGGGGGGGGGGCTTGCGAGCATTTGGGAACTGTCCTCCTGCTGAGAGGAGCCTGGCCCTGGGAAGAGGCCAGGGGGTTGGGGGTGCACATCCAGGGGTCCAGGGGGATGATAGCCCCCTGGGGAGCCATGGAGCAGATGCACAGGAGAGTGTGGGTCCTGGGGCACGGGCAGGTGGAGGGCAAGATCACACAATGAGAGAGGGGAGTCAGGGCCCCAAAGGTGTGGCCTGAGCTGACAGGGACACAGGCAGGAACCTTTGGGAGGAAGCGGTGGAGTGATCAGGGACAAGCCCAGCCCCAGCAAATCTCCCGAGATAGCCTCCCCACAGCCCCCTGACACAGCTCCTCCCCACAGCCTCCCCACAGCCCCCAACCCCACACAGCCCTCAGGCGCCGTAGTTAGAAATGGGACCCAGGTCTCCACACTTGATGTGTCAGAGCTGGAAATCTCTGGAAGCCATAGTTCCTGGAAGAGGCCCCTAGAGATGCCACACCCGTAGCAAGAACAGAACTCTGGAAACAAAGAGCAACTGGAGAACATCAGAGTCCTTGAAATTTGGAATGCGATTTTCAAAATAAAACCTCAGAGGGAAGGCCAGAGAGGAAAAAGAAGAAGTTTCTAAAATGCAGAGAAAATAGACAAAGATGTGGATTATGAGGGAAACAGTAAGAAGTCTGGAGGCTTAGTCCAGGTGCTCCAAAACCCGCCTGATGGCAGTTCCAGGATGAGGAGCCCAAAACTTAGGGAAGAAAATACTCACAAAACCAGTACAAAATATTTTCCAGGGCTTCAGAAAGACAGGTGGAAGGGCCAAGTGTCCTACGTGGGGTGAAGGTCAGGACACCCACACCGGACACACCTGCTCAAGTTTTGTTGTGCAAACCATGTAGAGAAGATTCTGGAAGTTTGGCAGGGGGAGGAAGCTGTCTCCAAAGGAGCAGAATTGCACTGGAATCAGTGCTGCTGGTGTTAGGTTTTGGTGAAAGGCCTTCAGGCTTCTGATGATAACGATTCAGGACCTAGAATTCTATACCCAGCCAAACAGTCCATCATGGCTGCCAGTGAAGGATAGCCATCTTCCGACCTGCAAGAGCTCAGAACACACACTTCCCATCTGAAACGACATTTGTAAGAGAGAGGAAGACCCGGGTCTGGGACAAAGGGGCTGCACCCCGAGAGCGCAGAGAGCGGGGTTGACAGACACGGCCCGGCTCCTCACGGCTGCCTTCCGAGGGAGGCAGGAATCACAGACCCCTGTGAGCACAGGTGGCACCTTTCAACAGCAGAGTAATTCGGGAGCGCAATGGGCTGGGGTGAAGACACATATTTCTGTCATCAGGAGGAAAAAAATGCAGTCAGAGACTCCAAGAAAAACACAACGTGTGCCAGTGAGTCAGCGTCCCAGGATGAAGCAAGCGGATGTGGCAAGAGTCAGGGCAGTCGGGAAGGTGAGAGTAGACGGGACCCATGTGCCCTCAGTGCCTGGCGTCCCGGGTCCCCCGGAGGCCACGTGCTCCCCAGGGTCACGGTCCGGCCAAGGGAAGGGGGTGCCGGGAGGGCAGGCCTCACCTTTGGAGGCTCTTGGCTGGAATGAGAGTGGACTTGGGTTCCTTCTTCCCTGGCTTGGGGGCCCCTCCTCTCTGTTCCTCGCCCCCAGGGCAGGGGTCCTCCGCCTTCAGAGTCCCTCCAGACCAGGTCCCCCACTCGCAGTAAAGACAGCGCTGGCGAGGGTGACGCCCAGACTCCGAAGCCGGCCTGGACCCGACACATGACAGAGGACAGACGCTCTGACGGCCCCCTGCCCCGGACACAAAGCAGAGCTCTCCGCGCCTCACCATAAAAGGAAACATAAGTGGTGTCACTCCGGGCACTGCCCACGCAGTGCTGTGTGGCCCGCGGGCCAGGGGCGGAGGTGCTCCGCCGCGATCCAAAGCCCTCTCCCCCCTCGGTCATCCGGATGCCGAGAGGAGGGAAACAACTGTGGGAGCATTTTCTGGAGGCTGAGGAAGGGGAGTGGCTGTGAGCACGGGCGACGTGCAGGAGACAGACACGCGCCCGGGAGCTGCCGGAGGCCGGGAGGGTCTCGGGGCGCTTCTGGGCGCTGGGGCCCAGGGTGCGGGGGCGAGCAGGATCCAGAGCCGGACAGACGGACGTGGGCTCACCCGAAGACTGTCTCTTACCAAGGCTGTCGGGAAAAGCAAATGCACAGGAAAAGCGGGGATAATTTTGGGGCAAAGAGAGTGTTTAAAACATGTTGTAAAGCCGCACCCTCAAAGCCATGTGCCCGTGCGGAGCTGTCACGGGGAGGAAGGGCCCCAGCAGGCCCCGTGCAGACAGGCGGGCACCGTGGGCCTGGCGGGCAGGCGGGCGGTGGGGCGGGCGCCGCGAGCCGGCGAGGAAAAGCGGGTCATGGGGCTCACGCATCACACCAGCCGCAGGACCCGACGGCTTTAAAATTGGGGGTTTCTTTAGAACGTTGACGTTGGAAAAAGGGGTTTTATTTATTTGTCTTTCTTCTGATTTATTTACTTATTTATCACATATAATTTAGTGTCAAGTTGGCCCACACACAGCGTGTACAGTGTGCTCCTGGTTGTGGGGGTAGGTTCCTGGGATTCGCCGCTGACATACGGCACCCAGTGCTCGCCCGACAGGAAAAGGACTGTTGAGCGGTCACACAAAACCCGGGAGCTGCCAACCGCCGACGTATTCGGCTGCATAAAAATCGTGCTATTTCTGCACAGCAAGGCCGTCGTGACCGAAGGCAAAGGGCAGAGGGGCCCGTGCACCTCACGGACAAAGCGCACACGCACACACACATGTGCACCCGCCACGCACACACTCGTACACACACACACACCACACACCTATACCACACGCACACTCATCAGACACCCATGCGACACGCACACACACACACACACGCACCCCCAGCGCACAGTGACATGCACCTGTTCTAAAGTGGGAGCGTAGCGCCCCATGAGGGAAGCGCACACCAGCCCCGCCTGCGCCCCGTCTGACTGGGGACCGTCGGGGTCCCCGCCGTGCAGGGGGCTGTGAGCGGGGCCGTCACAGAGAGGTGCTCCCGCACGCACTGACCCCGCTGATGGCCACTTGTAGGACCTTTTCCCGTGGGCCCACCGGCACCAGCGTGCGAGGCTTCTGTCGGTCAGACCCTAGACGGGCGAGGTCAGCTGGTCGCTGCAGGACGGAGAGGGGACGCCCTTTCTGACCATCAAGGGAGGGCTGGTCTTCAGTACAGACGGAGCAAGGGCAGGGGGGAAGAGATACCCTCATGCAGCGTCCCCAGTGAGACTGCAGAATCCTGAGTGATCCTGCGTCTGCACGAAGCGCAGCGCGGGGGCGGTGGGGGAGGAGCCACCCGGGCTCCTTGATTTCGAGCCCCTGACAGGCGCTTTCTGTCCTCACAGGGCCGCGTCAGCGTTTGCCAAGAAACCCAGGAGCACAGCTCCCGTTTCATGTCCAGCCGCCATCAGAGGTGGAACAGGCCATCCTCCTGGGCCGTGGACCAGGGAGCTCCTGGGGGGTGCTTCTGGGGGTGTTCCT
>PJEM01014701.1:0-33694 GCA_004023845.1 Helogale parvula | reverse complement strand
CAGGGGCGAGGAGAGGATCTCTGAACAGGGGCGAGGAGAGGATCTCTGAACAGGGGCGAGGAGAGGATCTCTGAACAGGGGCGAGGAGAGGATCTCTGAACAGGGGCGAGGAGAGGATCTCTGAACAGGGGCGAGGAGAGGATCTCTGAACAGGGGCGAGGAGAGGGGGTCTCTGTAAGGCAAGAAAACTCCAGAAATAAAGGAAATGAAAGAACCACTTGCACAAAACTTTGTTTTAATGACCAAGAATTTGAGATGTTGCATGGTTAGAAATGTATTTGAATTGTTATCAATAGCAACTTTAGAGGGGAAAGAAGTCTCCATTTTCCACACACAAAACCTTTTAATGTAAATTAAACACAGAAGTTTCTCTTGATTACAAAGCCCATGTATTAGCTCCCCAGATTCAAAATCCAAGTGCTCTAACATTCATTTCTTTCTCCCTTTATTATATAAAAATGACACATTTGAGATTATTAAAAAAGTAGGTTTCCTTCACTATTCACAAACACTGAAACTTACAAATATTAAACATGGGGGCGGCAATAAGTAGGGGGAAGAAATGTCTTTTCCACACGGAGCTGCCACACAAGCTTCACTGAAGTATATTCACGTTTTTCTAGACATTAAAGAGATAGCCATCTTGTCTGTAGAGTTTACACTGATATGTACATCTGAAATGGTAAAAGATGTTTCCCTACATCTACCTAAGTGAGTTTCAAGCAAAAATATGTGAACAATTTGCTAACTGCTTAGTCCATTCAGATCACCATAGAGTCAGCACCCGAGGATGGAGATATATACATATATATGTAATATGGTTGGAATTAAACTGTGTAATATAAAACACGGCTACATTTTAAACTTCCTTCCTACCCTGCTATCCTTATTCACTGAACTGGAGAATCCCTGGATCTTGGAGTCATGTCAGTAAATATTCACTAAAATGTGAAAACACCTCTTAACTTGGAGAAGCAAGAAGCCAAGGCAGGGAGAGTTAAATGCTAAATGACCCGACTCCAGACAGTGCAGACAGCAGGGGCTGCTGCAGAAGACGGCTCGCTCACACACGTTTCACAGAATATGGAAGCCAGTTGTTAATGGGCCGCTGCCATTTAGGCCTAGAGCCTTATGCAGAAGAAAACATTTGTATGCTTGCAGAACAGTATCATACACTTTCACAAACGCAAAGATAAAATGTGTTATCACTCATCTTGGAGTATAATATCTGGGGTTTGATTGCCTTATGAAATGTCCAAATCAAAAACAATTATGTATTTTTCCCTCACACCACATACACCATAAAACACTTAACAAGTACATCCTTAGACTATTCAAAAGATTAGAAAGAAAATTGTCTATTCAGTGGTAGACAAAACCATTAAGATGTGAACAGGATATGATATAAAGAGGAAAAATAGAACTCAGACGGCCAGTGAAAAAATGGTCATGGGTCATTTCTTTAAACCATCAGTTTAGGGAAGGAACAATCTTACATTGTTTCAGTCAGGGAAACTTTTCTCTTGGGCTAAAATTGGCACCTGGAGATAAAAGCACTGTTCACACAACACTGCTACTTACCTCATAGGGCACACCCATGTTCTGAAATGGTGCAGGCTTCAAGTCCATAAATCAATCTGATCCAGTGTATTAATGCAGTTCAGCCAAATTATAAATGTAATGGGCACAAATTTAAACATTCATCCTATGAATCCCCTTTCCCCCTATAATTGTCAAGGGCAATCTACATTATAGGCTTTCTAGAAATAAACCATTTGGGTGTGCAGACAAAACATTAAGTTTTTACGTAGTCAGCAGACATAATTAAAAAAAATAATCCTAATCATCTGCAAGGATCCTATTGATCCCAAGTGTCCACAGAGGGAAAAAAGTCAAAAAAGTAAAAATAAACAATGAGGAAAAGGGAGGGGGGGGGGGGGGGGGGGGGGGGGGGGGGGAGCAAAGATGGAGGCCGGAAGCTGCATCAGTCAATGCCAGAGACGTGCGGGTGTAGCAGGACGCAGCAACCAAAAAGCCATTTCTTTGCCAATGATCACCCTGTGGGAGCAGGACTAGCACTTAGAAGCATTTTTATCACCTTCTAGAATTTAAACCTGGCCTTATCCAAGATACAAATTATTATTAATGAATGCAGAATTTAATCATGTACCAGAAAACACTAATCAACGCTTTCAATCTTATTATAAATATTTAAATTACAATCTTTAATCCCGCTTATGGCAGAGACCATGCCAAGTATATTAAGGGGAACTCTGGAGAATTTGTGACCTCATGTGTGGTTAGCAGAAGTGCTATCTTCTGATAATGATGAAGAATTGGTACACTTCCCCACCTTTGTTCCTCAAAACACCTCAAGAAAATACTCGCAAGGTTGGTCTGTGTGCACCTTCTCCGTCAATAGCTTGGGAAAGTGAGAAAGCTGATACAATTTAAGGAGAAACCGCTGTATTTATAATATTCACCCAAGGTAAGGGACAAGTTAAGGGATTGACCCCATAAAGACTTTCCTTTATTATAGAGAAAATATCTACATATAAGGTATATGCTTATGTGTATTTGCTAAACTGTTCTGCAGAAAATTAATGACAAGTAAAACCTTTTTGTTCTTACTGTATGCTCCGTACCATGTGAAGCACTCTATAGGTATCACGCTCTATCCCTACAATTATCCTATGGAGGTAGGTGCTATTTATATCTATCTAAGAGATGGAAAAACGGAGGTCAAGAAAGGTTGAGCAACTGGCCAAAACCATATAGCTTAGACCTAGGATGCTATCTATTAAACACCCAGCCTCTCTTTACGTGCCTCAAGTCAACTTATAAGAAAAGTCCTGAAGGACTTCAAGCAAGCAAATTCTAGGGACACGAATAAGGGAAGTGTAGCCCAGCTGTCAACATCTATTCAACTTTAAATTCCACCCGGCTGCACAAGCACTAGATATAGTTAAAATTTAAATATCAGAGTCATCAGTTGGTTAAGTGCCCAACTCTTATTTTTGGCTCAGGTCATGATCTCATGGTTCAGGAGATTGAGCTGAGCCCTGCATCGGGCTCTGTGCTGACAGCATGGAGCCTGCTTAGGATTCTCTCTCCTTCTCTCTCTGTACCCACCCTGCTCGGGCGCTCACTCTCTCTCTCAAAATAAATAAACAAACATATCTTTTTTAAAAAAAAATCAAAGTCACAAAGAGACTGAAATTTTAGGAAATCTATTAGAGTTAGGAAAAATATTTTTCTAAGTTCCAACATTTCTTTATTATTGTTTTTATTTTTTAAAATTTTATGTTTTTAATTTATTTTTGAGAGACAGAGTGAGACAGTGCGAGCAGGGGAGGGTCAGAGAGAGAGGGAGATACAGAAACCGAAGCAGGCTCCAGGCTCTGAGCTAGCTGTCAGCACAGAGCCTGACGCGGGGCTCGAACCCACGAACCATGAGATCATGACCCAAACCAAAGCCGGACGCTTAACTGACTGAGCCACCCAGGTGCCTCTAAGTTCCAACATTTCAAATAATCATTCTCATCTACCTGGAATCTTGGCTTTCCAACAGGACCCGTTTTCCAGAGTCACAAATAGCTTAAACTTTACTGTAACTTACATCCTTCACATTTAGAAAAAACACAAGAAGCTCTTCCCATTCCATTTTTCTTTCTTTTTATCCCAACCTGGGAACTACAAAGCTTAAAAGAGTTTTCTATCTTGCACTGAATTCCATAATCTCAGGAAAACAATAACAGAAAAACCACAAGACCCACTCACTGCTCTACTTTCTCCACTACATTTAGTTAACACGAAAAACTTGTTAGCACCCTCTGGCCCACTTGTATTTCCAAGATGTACTTGTTTTGTATCTCGTGCATTTACAAATACAATTCCCACAGTCCAGAAAAGCCTTCCAAGTGAACATAAATTACTTTTTACTTACACCTATTTAAGTGCTAAAATACTACCTTTCATCAGATTTTGAACTTGAGGTATAGATCGGTTAATTATAATAATTCTTAATTTTAAAAAGAGTTTCAAGAAGACAAAAATTCATCATTTTAAATAATTTGTCACTTTTTTCATGTTACCATACTAAGCAGATATAGTTTATTTAAAAAATATACAAGAGGGGTGCCTGGATGGCTCAGTTGGTTAGGCATCTCACTCTTGATTTTGGCTTAGGTCATGATCTCACCGTTTGTGGGATCAAGCCCCATGCCAGGCTCCGCAATGACAGCACAGAGCCTTTTGGCCATTCTCTCTCTACCCCTCTCTTGCTCATACAGGCCTGCCCTCATTCTCTCTCAAGTAGAAAAAGTTTAAATTAAAAAATGAGTAACAAGAGTATGAAAATATAGATTGATGAAGCCAATATAGTAAAATGTTAAGTTTTTATTCTAGGCTCTGGGTGTGTGAAGGTTTAGGATTTTTTTCATGTTTCTGTTTATTTCCAGTTCACAACATTTTAAGTGAAAAAAAATGTAACAGAAGAACTCAAGGCGGCATTAATAAAATCCTGTTTGAAGTGAACAAAGAAATAAATTGCAAGCATGAATAAATGAAACAGCCTCCAGGAAAACTTCTACACTACCTGGTAAATGTTGAACAGGACCTGAAGCCTGGCTGGGCTGGATAACGGGGTCCTAGATCACAGCCTCTGCATTTAAAAAAACAAAACAAAACAAAACTCCTGGGACACCTGGGTGGCTCAGTTAAGTGTCCAACTTCAGCTCAGGTCACAGTCTCACACAGGGTTCAGAGGTTCCAGCCCCACATCAGGCTCTGTGCTGACAGCTCAGAGCCAGGAGCCTGCTTCAGACTGTGTCTCCCTCTCTCTCTGCCCTGCCTCTGCTTGAACTATGTCTGTCTGTCTCTCTCTCTCTCTCTCAAAAATAAAAATTAAAAGAATTTTTTAGGGCAGAGTATACTTTATGAGATCAGGAAGAAAAGCCAGCATATCTACAAGGACAGAACAATCATTTGGGTGAAGTAAAAAGTCTCTCAGTTGCTTTCTCCTGGGTTCTCTTTTACTGACTTGAACTTTCAGATTTCTCCCTAGGATATGAATTACAGTGATGGCTACAGCAACATGCCACAAATGAATCAAGAAGTGAAGAACCCTCTCACACCATAAAATCAAAACCACATGTAAGGATGTGTGCAAGAGCTGAAGGAGGCTGCGGGGCTTTCGGCAAGGAGCAAAGCTTCTCTCCCCCGCTGCCCCCGATGTCAGCAATAACACATTTGGCAAAGAAAAACTCACTGCAATGTTGAGAGAGTAAAAACTGGTAGCTAATATTTTGAAGATCTCACCTAAGTACTAAAATAGGATGCCTATTACTACAATCTAGACTGTGTGTCACCGGCAGTCACCAAGTTGAGAGCACTGCAGAGGCAGTTTGTAGGGGAGGAGAAATCAAGACTGAATTCAGTATATTCAAGGTTTGGGGCTCCATCAATGAGAGAGAGAGACAGAGACAGAAGAGAGGGAAGAGAGAGGAGACAGGAAGAGAGAGGGAAGAGAGAGGAGACAGAGAGAGGAGACAGAGAGAGGAGACAGAGAGAGGAGACAGAGAGAGGAGACAGAGAGAGGAGACAGAGAGAGGAGACAGAGAGAGGAGACAGAGAGAGGAGACAGAGAGAGGGCCAGAAATAAACTGGTTTTCTTTTAAATTGGCTACTTCTTGGTGTATAGAGAAAATATGGGTACTAAGAGATGTCCGATGACTTACAAAGAAATGCTTCATAGACTATTGCCTAAAAGCCTCATTAATAAAAATAGCAATGCACACAGAAAATACATAAATGTTCTGAGAGTGGAATAGAAGGGCCTGGGCTTATCAGCACTGGGATTTTTAAAGGACAGGACTAGGTAGCTGTGAATAGCATCCCAGTAAGAGAAAAAGACACACAGCGAGTTGGTCTTCTAGACAGACAGAGGGGGAGTTAAAAAAAAAAAAAATCACATGTTCAAATTAAAAAAAATTTTTTTTAACATTTGTTTATTTTTGAGAGACAGAGAAAGATCATGAGCAGGGGAGGGGCAGAGAAAAAGGGACACACAGAATCTGAAGCAGGTTCCAGGCTCTGAGCTGTCAGCACAGAGTCTGATGTGGGGCTTGAACCCATGAACTGTGAGATCATGACCTGAGCCGAAGTCAGACACTCAACCTACTGAGCCACTCAGGTACCCCAAATTCATTCTTTTAATATGGCCCAGAAAGAGTCAAGGACTGTAGGCACAGGGAGAGGTGGTAGCCATCCAGAAGGAACTCAAACCCAGGACTCCTGCCTCCAAAGTCAGAATTTTCTACTAAATTACCACCAAAGAACTCAAGTCACAGGCACAAAAATAAGTTTTAGAAATCTGTGAATATAGTGACTACAGCTAACAGTATTACATTCAAATTAAAATTTAATTGGCTTAAAATTTGCTACAAGGATAGATATTATACTCAGTTTTCTTTCCACAAAATTAGTAACAAGAAGGGTGGGAAGAAACTTGGGGAGTGATGGAGGTCTAGGGCCTTGCTGATGGTTTCATAGATGTATGCTTGTCCCCAAACTCACTGAACTTCATAAATACATACAGCTTTTGACATGTCAGGCAGGTCTCAATACAATTTTCTGAATCACATGTCCAACCAGGGTTAAGTCAATTTAAGTTAGTTTCTTCAAGTGTTTTCTTTAGGCATTTCTATCCTAGTTCTTTGATAAGAACTGAGCCACATACACATTAAAATATTAGTGTGTACATTTATTAAAAAGTAAAACATGCTAGGATATAAAAAGGAAATTTTTAGATTTTTCAGCTGGTAGAGTATTTCTAATGTTCCTCATTCCTCACCGTGAAATAAACCTATTTTTATAAAACAGGATCATATAGAAAGCAAAGAAATTAAATATATGCTGATTGAGTTCTAGATTAACAGGTTTCTATGAACGCACTGTTTTTTTTTTTTTTGCACTGCTTTTTATTATAAGGTACATTATGAACCTTAGTTAGCGATGTTTGGTTTCCCTAAGCACATATATTTTCTGTTCTTCCCCACAAGTAGCTAGCTTAAAATTAAAAAAAAAAAAAAGCCCCTTCTTTTGAGAAATACAAACCTACAAACTCTTCACAGGGATGCATCCGTAGCATCCAGCTCAACAATACCAGCTCAATAAAAGCACGTGTTCTCTAATTCCTACATAATTTAGCCCTGAGAGGTTCATTGAAATCAGAATGCATTTTGAAAAGACACTATTTCAGGGTATCTTTCAAAACCGTGAATGGACAATTTATTAGAGGTTTGCTTGTGGTTGCAACTATGAGCAAGAAGACATCCAGAGTAAGCAAGTGGAAAATCTAATTAGCAGCGGCTAACGGTCCCCGCGTGCTTGCTTGGCGCCAGGGGCTGCTCCCCAGGCTCCACTCACAGCCTCCTGGGACCCTCAAAACACAATCAGCCAGGTGAGCGTGATCACCCCCACCCTACAAAGAGGGGAACTGAGGCACAGAGATGGGGAAAATCTAATCAATGTTAGGGTATTAAGATGTGCTAGAATTTTTGGTGAAAAAGTTCCAACCAAATGAATAGAAATAGGAATTTTACTGTTAAAAGGATTCATGGGACCACTTAGTTCAAAATTTTTATTTTAAATAGGCAGACTGGTCAAAAGAGGAATTTAAGTTCGCAGTCCCTGTCTATGTCTGCTTGTCCCCCTGCCCACCCTTCAGCCTGTCTGCATATCTCTATCCATCCATTCATGTCTCTCTCTCTATCCCTTCTGTCTGTCCCTGTCCCTCTCTTGCTCTCTGTCTTTCCCTGATTGTCCTGGTCTCTCTCTCTCATGCTCACTCTCTGCCTTTTCCTGAATGTCCCTGTCCCCCCCGCCAGACCCCATCTCTGTAGGCGCCTCTCCCTGTCCTGTCTCTAGGTCTATGCATGTGTGTATGTGGGTCTCTCAGCATCTCTGCATGTGTGTCCTCAATAACATCTCGATATTAAAAGTTTTCAGCACCGATTGCCCCAAAATAAGGTAACATTTTTAAATTTCCTAGTGAACAAGAACTTACAGTGTAGAGTTATAAATAAGGTCATTAAATAATTAAGGGTATGTGCTTAGGATATAATTTTAAAATCTTCTATTTATGTAGAAAGGAAGGAAACATTTAGAAGCATAAAAACCAAAACGTTAATAGCGATGATCACTGAGCAGAAAGACTATTGGTCATTTTGTTTTCTTCATTGTTTCTATTTTCCAAATTTCCAAGAATGAGCAAACACTGGATTTATAGTCATAAAAAAATATTCTGTACTTATTGTGGAGATCATTTCACATATAAAAATAGCTAATCACTGTGACGTACACTTGAAACTAACAAGCTATTGTAGGTCAATTATACTTCATTAAAAATAAATGGTCCGCAGTTAGTGGCTTCTTTAAAAACTACTTATACAGACATGGTGTAAAGTCTTTTACCATTGGCTTCCAGGACCAAACATCGTAATGTCTCATGATGCGGGTTTATGACCAAAATAACTCAAAATCAAATGGGGTCTGAAGGACATGAACTCCTAGCACTAAACAGTGGATGTAGCATGTTTGTTCTCTTAAAAACATACAGGCTGAAGGTGGGGGGCGGGGGGGATCATTCTCAGTCTTTCATCAGTTAAAGCAGTTAAGTGTGTTCCAACTCTGTTTTCCTGACTTGTCATATACCCAATTTCTTCAGCTCACATTACTTTTCGCACTCTTAAAAGCACCTAGAAGAAAGGCAAAAACCTACAGTATTTCTGCAGCACCAGCTTTGTTCTTGTGAGCCACATATAAAGTTGTTTATATTCAAAATTTCTCAGGCTCTTTAATATAATAATCCCCATAGACATGTGTGACTCCAATTTTCAACTTCACTGAACTATTAAATGTACATATCACAGGTATCCATGATTGGGTAATATAAAAGCTATACGAATAGTAACTTGATTGGTAGCAATGAGCTAAGTTTTTTAATGGATAAAGCAAAGATTTCTGTAATTAGAGCCAGCTCCAGCTCTTAAGTAGGAGGAATGTTAATTTTTTTACAACCTTACTGCCACTTACCCACAGAAGACACGTAATCTCTAGACCCTTTCTTCACAGGCCTGCAAATTCAAGACGGCACAACTGAAAGCAAGCTATTGACAGTCTCAGAGAGCACATTCTGAGTGGCGAGCTGCCATTCAGGTCAAGCTTTGGGGAAACCTTAATCCTTCTCAGGTGACATTACTTCTATTCTACAACATCCAGTTGATCTCCTCAAATATTTTCCTTCCTCCCTCTCTAAGCCTTCCAGAGAGTGTTTAAGTGGCACAAAGTCCTGTTTTTCCACCCAATGAGCCTCAGATTACACCAGGCCAAAGCTACCGTATGTTCACTCGGTAGCTTCTCTGAGAGCTGTTAACAGAAAACATTATCAGAAGATGTCTAATAGAATTCAGGTTTTCAGAAGGTTTGCATTTCATTCCTGTTAGCAGAAGCCAATAAGATTGTTTTGATGTCATTCTACCACTAATGTTTCCGTAAGCAGAAACTACTGGAAGATTTCACCTCCTCTGTCTGACAGGCAATGGCTTGACACAAATCAAAGCATTTTATACACTTGCAGTGAAGTTAACCATGTTTAGCCAGCCAAACATGCATCAACTCCTTGCTCATATTGCCTGCTTTTTCTAGAAGACCTGTGTTTCATATTAACAAAACATCTATGGTTAAAAAAGAACAGTTACTTTTAAATAGAATTTTAGCACTGATGAATGGATAAAGAAGATGTGGTTTATATATGCAACTTGACAATGAGAAAGAGTGAAATCCTGCCACTTGCAGCAACGTGGATGAAACTGGAGGGTATCATGTTAAGTGAAATAACTCAGAGAAAAGACAGATATCATATCTTTTTACTCATATGAGTAAACTTAACAGAAGACCATGGGGGAAGAAAAGGGGAAAAAACAGTTACAAACAGAAAGGGAGGGAGGCAAACCATAAGAGACTCAAATACAGAGAATAAACTAAGGCTTGAAGTGGGGGGCTGGTCAGGGAGAGGGGAAAATGCATGATGGGCACCGAGGAGGGCATTTGTTGGGATGAGCACTGGGTGTTGTATGTAAGCGATGAATCACAAAAATCTACCCCCAAAACCAGGAGCACACTGTTTTCACTGTATGTTAGTCAACTTGACAATTATGTTTTTTAAAAGTTAAAAAAAAATTAAAAATCTGAAAAACCATTAACATAGAATATGCTAATAAATATGAAATATGAATTTAGCTAATAAATATGAAAAGAACAAAAGTAGGGGGAAAAAACTATGAAACAAATGAGTCAGCAAAAATCATCAATGGAAGAAACCATTAGATGAAAGGTTAATGGGAACCTTAAAATGGAGGGAGGGGGATCAGGCTGTTACCACATGAGCCCAGTGACTCAGCTGTGCATCCCCAAGAATGACACGGGATGTTGGGTGCTTCCTGAGGCAGTGTAACGTGAACACACAGCACCTCCTGTGAGGTGTTCTAGCCCAAAGGGTGGAATCTGAATCAAATCTTCAAGGGGAGTGTCTAGTTTACTAGAACATAGAGGACGGAGCACTAAGTGAACTGACCTCCCCCAATCAGGGAGCAGCAGGAAAAATCCAGGTCATTCTGTAATAAACAGACTTGACTTTTTCAAGAAGTCTATGGCATGGAAAAAGAGAGAAGTACTGCTCTAGAATCAAAGGAACTTGAGGAACATCCCAACCCGATACAACGAGCAGATATTATGTGAATGCTGACCCATACATACCGGCTGTACAAAGACTTTGGGAGCAGATCAGTGAAATTTGATTACATCCTGATTAAAAGAGATTGCCAAGGAATAATCAATTTTGTTGGGTATGTTAATGACACTGCAGTTTGGGGAAAGGATGTCCATATCTGTAAAACATGCATTCAGAAATACTTAAGGTAAAAATGACATAATATCTGACAGTTGCTTTATAAACCTGAGTAAAAAAAGAAACCAAAGAGTAAAGGAAGTATGGCACAACCTCAGTATTTGTTCAGCATAGGTGATGGCCATATGGGGAATCATTATGTACCCTCTCTACTGGTACATAATGTTTGAAAATTTTCACATTTAAAATGTGAGAACAGGGGTGCCTGGGTGGCTCAGTCACTTAAGCGTCTGCCTTTGGGTCAGGTCATGATCTCACAGTTCATGAGTTCAAGCCCCACACCAGCCTCTCTACTTGCTGTGTGGAGTCTGCCTCAGATCCTCTGTCCCCCTCTCCCTCTCCCCAGCTACCATTTGCTATAAAAAATTAAAACTTACAAAAAATTAAAAAGAACATTTAAAGGAATGTTTTACCAGCTCTTTAAATATAGCAAACAAGTATGAATAGAACAAGTGCCTTGGCAAGGTCAATATTGGATGCCACTCAAAATCAAAGGAAACTGAAAACTCCTCGGACACAAGAAGCACTGTTCTATAGACAACACAGAGACTGCAGGAAGGCTCCGTAAAGGGGCTCACAGCTGTTGGTATTCAGTCAACTTCAATAGGAAATCAGTAAAACCGATTTTTCAACTTCAGCTGAACAGTAAGTCGGTATAATTCAAGGTTATTTGAAAAAGTAATAAACACAGGCAGGTGATTCTTTGGATTGGTGCAGTTCCATAGAACTTCAGAGGCGGGAAGGAATTTGACATCTACTAGTCCAAACCCTATGAACCGTGTCTAAAGCATCTTCAACCCCAGGGCCACTGTGTGCACAAGTCAGGTGATGCCAGTAATATCATCCTACGTGTATAGTACACAGTCTAGTAGAGATGGGACTGCTGTAGCCATTCTACTTCTGTTACCATTCATACTAATTATTAGTAAGGTATAGTTAATAATATTTATCCACAGGGTTGCTGTGAAAATGAGGTTCTTTATATAAGAACCTAAATATCTGGCACAGGTTAGGACTTGCTATCAGTTGAGCTGCATACCCCAAAAAGAGGTGAAGTCGTAATCACCAGGACTGAGGAATGTAGACTTATTTGGAAATGGTGGCTTTGCAACTGTAATCAGGCTAACATGAGGTCATTAGAGTTGGCCCCACTCCAATATAACCAGTATTCTTGTAAGAAGGAAGAGAGACTGACACAGAGTGGAGACAGCCATGTGGAGACACAGTAGATATTGGAGTTAGGGCGCTACCAGCTAAGGAATGTCTGGGGCTTCCAGAAGATGCAGGAGGCCAGGAAGGATGTTTCCCCCTCTGTAGTTTCAGAGGGCATATGGACCTGCTGACACTTTAATGGTGGACTTCTAGTCTCCAGAACTGTGAGAAAATTAATTTCTTATCTTTTAAGCCACCTCATTTGTGGTACTTTGCCATAGCAGTCCTAGAAAATCAATATAGCATAGTACTTGCTGCCATTGCACTTCTAAAAGTAAGGATGTCTAGAACAGAACATGCTGTGGGCTGGGGACCTTCCTCTACCTCATTCTTCAATCTAGGTTAATACTCCTCTTAGAATATCCAATTACTTTTTGCAACTCTATCATGTCATACCCTCAGGATAAGTTAAAAATCAATGATAACCCCTGGTCTCCAACATCCTCATCCTCCATATTGTGTCCTTATCTTAAAAGAAACACTCTACATTTTTTTCCGTTAAATTTTCATTCATAAATTTGTTTGCTCATTCCCAGCCATTGGTATCTTTTTGTAACTCATTGGGCACCACTTAAATGTCCTGTTCAACTACATATCATGCAAAAGTGTGGTTGGCAATGCCATCCATCTTCAACCTAATCATTAAGGAAATATTGTTCGAGCAGTGCCTGGGTGGCTCAGGTCATGAATTCATGGTTTGAGAGTTCGAGCCCTGCATCAGGCAAGCTGCTGTCAGCACAGAGCCTGCTTCAAATCCTCTGTCTCCCTCTCACTCTCTCTCTGCCTCTCCCCTGCTCACAACCTTGCTTTCTCTCAAAAATAAAGACACATGAGGGGTGTCTGGGTGGCTCAGTTGGTTGAGCGCCCAACTTCGGGTCAGGTCATGATCTCACAGTCTGAGTTTAAGCCTTCATGTCAGGCTCTGTTGCTGTCAGCTCAGAGCCTGGAGCCTGCTTCCTATTCTGTGCCTCCCTCTGTGTCCCCCTCCCCCACTCATGCTCAGTCTCAAAAATCAATAAACATTTTAAAAAATACACATGTAAAAAAATGAATAAAATATTGTTCCAAACAAGGCTGATGAAAGAGTCCTTTACTACACCAGGGGTGTCCCTCAAAGTGAACAATCCATTACTCCCCACTCTGTCAGATATAATTAAGACACATTTGATGATGTACCTGCATTTCTCTACCTTTCCCGAAAGTATTTTTAGGGGCAATTATGCCCTTGTAAGTGCAAGCTGTTATTAATGAATTTTTGTCACTTATTTATCATCCAGTCTCATAAGTGTATTAAAGAAAGCAAAATATTTATATGGCATAACTCATGCAGCTGCACTGATATCTACTTTTCTTAAAATGAAGCATTTTAGAAACAGACATCATGGTCATGTCAGAGTTGAAAAATAAGTCTCTTTCCTTTTTTAGAATTTAGATTAAACTTCAGTAACTATAGTTTGTTTATTATAAATGTTTCAAATGATGACTCAGAGGCATGACGCAGAATCTAATAAAGTAATTTTGTTTAGTGTCCTATTTAGAAAGGTAACTGTCTTATAATTTGAATCAATAGTTGTCAACAAGAATTTCTATTTAAGTACTTAGTAGATGCCAGATGCATTACAGATGTGTTTGTCATGGCTCTTGCAGTGTGAATGATCCTTAGAAATCCCTCCATACTCAGTACAGTCACTAACTTTACAACAGTCTTAAGAAGTACCCTCTGAAAAAGAAAAAAAAAAAGAAATATCCTCTGTTAAAATAGAGAGAGAGAGAGAAATACCTGTTGTTGTTAGAAAAATGCAATTTCCAGTGATTTAGAGTTCAAGAAAGGGGCTCTTTCATTAATGGATAATTTCCTAAATACAGCTGAAATCTTCCTAGGAGCTTCCTTCATATGTTCTAACTCCAAAAGTTAGGATACATCACATTATTTTTCCACATAACAGGCCACACGTCTTGGAAAGGTGTGATCTTGTCCCTACCTCTTTCTTCTCCTCTCTAGCTCCAGGCACTGCCAAGCCTTCAAAACTTTCCCTCAGAATTCAACAAAAAGGGGACTACTTGAAGCTTGCCAAAGCCTTTCCAACAGTTATTATTCCCCTGAGTCACTTTCAAATCAAAATCATGTTGATCACCCATAGCAGCTGTAAAGGACAAATTATTTTTATTTCTGCATAAGGGAACAATTACATTGTACCAAATTCATAATTTTGGACAATTTTCAAGGAACAATTTCCAAGCCCTAGATCAATTTACAGAGTAGTATGTTTTAATGGAGAGGCAAAGAAATCATTCATGATTGACAGGACTCGGTCAAGAATCACCTCAGCCACTGCATGACTCACTGATGACCAGAAATTGCGTGAGTAGCTTCCCTAACTCCACATGAAACCAACCTCAACCCACTCATCATGCTCCTGGAAACCACGCCTGTCCACTATCAGACACTATTGGAGTTTTTACATTACATAGTCACCTAACTTTAACAAAGTTTCTCTACTATACTCACCTGAAGGACAGTGACCACAGGTATCTTTCACCAGTAGAAGGAATTAATGGAGAGGACAGCCCTGATTTCTCTCAAAGCCTTAGACAGAATCCAGATCCTTAAATAGAAAATTTTAAGCTCATTTGCTCCTTCGGTCCATCCAACCTATAGCCGTTCTCTGCCATTTCCTCTTACCTACTTAGAAGAGCCCAGAACACCCAAGAGTTTCTCAAAATCCCCCATGAACCTGGCTCTTAAACACACATGCACAAAACACTTCCAAAGACAAAGAACCTCTAAAAAGAAAAAAATAAATTCAAGACTCAAGCATCAAAAATTAGCATTATTTTTTCAAAAGTATTCTTCTACTTACAAGAACTACCTTGAATGCATAACAAGTCAAAGGTACGGACTGACTTAATTTATATTAAGGATGGTAACCTTAGAGCCCCATACTCTAAGGTGCATCTCTCAATTCACTGGGCTGCCAAAGGTTTTTCATTCAGTGCAGAGTCTTCAAAAACCAAAGATGGTAGTGGGAGAGTGCAACAAATACCATATTTACCCCCCAAAAGGCTAGGGTAGGGGAGGCCCAACAGGCACTTTGGGGATATTAACTCCACTAGGATTCAACTAAACTGAAACTTGGTCTTGGGGGAAAGAAAAAGTGTGATAAATATGCAAAGTCATAATGCTGATCTAGCAATCCCTCAACATTAAAACCAACTTTTATCTACAAGAAGGAGGCATTAGAACGCAGCATGTAAGGTGAACAATGAGAGGCCATAGGATTTTTCGATCTTCTGTTAGACTTTATTATATGAACAAAGAGACCCTTTAAAAAAATTGGATTTTCAAAATAAATATTGGACAATTTTCATTATTCTCAAAAAGCCAAATTGTGAGACTCATTAAAAGAAATGTATGTTCTCCATAAAGATTAAAGAATTTGGCAGACAATTAATTGGCAAGTATTAATGCGGAGTTGGTTTTGGACAACTCCAAATTTGACCAGTTACTTAAATTTTCAGGCATGCACTTTACGGAAAACATTATTATAAAACTCATGTTTCTCAAGTGATGGTAGAAGCTGGAAGCCACCTGTAAGTGGACACAATTTTTGTGTCACAGATTTTAAAACTAGGAGGTTAAGTTTGCCTTTTGGTGAGGTCTTATCAAAAAGGATTAGGGACCCAAACCAGAAATCCTACAGTAAGGCTGAACGCTCTCTTTATTCCTCACCCCCCGCTTTATGTGTGAACATCAGAATGATCACAGCATCAATCTTACTGGAGAAAGCACAGCAGTTTTCCCACCTGACCTACAGGAGGAAGCAAGTAAGCATAATCGGAGGGAGTTTCAGAGAACAAAGCACAAAGAAAAGAATGCAAAGTGTGCCCTCTGTCGGCCAGTGAGTTTTAACTGCTGAGTGGCTGGTTGGCAAGTTGTACCCAGGAATAGGGGAGACACTAAAGCCATCATGGTAGGAAAATATAAGATCTGCTGAGCCAGCAGCAAACACCTGGAGGAAGCCCACTTGGCCTGAATGGAAGAGTGTTCGGCCGGCTCTGACCAATCCGCGAGCCAGCAGCGCGACACAGAAGAATCACGTCAATGCCAGTCAATGTCATCAGCAGGGAAATTACAAGAGCAATTTCTAAAAACTCTGTATTGCCGTTTTATTAATGAAGTAAAATTAGAGCACATGAGAAGAGGGTTTTAACAAAACCTCTTATTCTGTGTATTTTGCCCTTCTACAAACTTTTTAGAGGAATGGAGAAAATTATACATCCATTGTCTTTGAATAAGGAATCATTAGCCAAGTAATTATTTACTGGGATAAATCCTGAGATAGTGTCTCTGATGTGCCCTCATCTTGTGAAATATACACATGGAAAATGACTGGAAACCAACCTGGAAAATAAAATTTTAGGCGACAAATGCATATATCAATTTGAACCAACCATTTAGCATCATGTTAATAAGAAGGTTTACCTCCTATTACTTTAACCAATGCTTCTTTACCCTATTGAAGGAAACAGATGAACCATGGCCATTTTGAGACTTCAGTGAAAACTTTAGATCCTCTCTACACCCTAAAACCATTTTGTTTCCAACTTTCAGGAGTCTCACAAAAACCCCAGCCCCATCTCTGGACCCCAAGTTAGGAAAGCCTGCTCAAAAAATTGGGCTAAGTATCGGGGCACCTGGGTGGCTCAGTAAAGCATCCCACTTTAGCTGGGGTCATGATCTCATGGTTCATGGGTTCGAGCCCCATGTTGTTGGGCTCTGTGCTGCAGCTCAGAGCCTAGAGCCTGCCTCAGATTCTATGTCTACCTCTCTCTCTGTGTCCCTCCCCCACTC
Organism: Helogale parvula; assembly: GCA_004023845.1. Classification (NCBI taxonomy): domain Eukaryota; kingdom Metazoa; phylum Chordata; class Mammalia; order Carnivora; family Herpestidae; genus Helogale; species Helogale parvula. The sequence continues at coordinate 16,661 of PJEM01014701.1, read as the reverse complement.
ATGCTGTGCCTGTCTCAAGAATAAACATTAAAAAATTTTTAAAAAAAGATGTACTAAGTAAGCCAAACTCTCTAAGTGTCCTTAACAGCCTTCGAGTGATGAAAATTGAAAGATTTTAAACATATTTTAAAGGTCTTCTCCAAGCAACTAGATGTCAAGGAAAACTGCCTATAATTACTCTACACTTTAAGAGTAAAAGAAATATTTAATAGCCTTTCTCTAACTTTGGCTGGTTATTCTGATTATGATGGTTTATCACATGCGTAAGTATACATAAAATACATGAGTATGTCTACAAACGCTCGCACTGACACTCACAACTGCGTGAGTGCACACCTACAGACACACATATTTTCTGGCTACTGGAGTACAAGAAGTAACAGAGGTTCCTAAAATTCATATACAAAAACAAAGGATAGTCAAAAAATTTAGCAATACAAGTATGAAAAGTTTTTTTTAATCGGATCACGCTTATGGTCCTACATCTCAGCTACCCCACATATTCAGCCTTCAGTTACTTAATATTAGTTATTTTATTAATAGAATTATGAATTTTATGAAGTTCTGAGGCTCCGTAGAAGTATGTAGTTCAAAGGATTTTTGCATGGGTTCAAAAGTGATTTTTTTTAAAGAGTATGTTGGACATGTATTGTATCCAGGAAGGGCCAGTGGATTTAGGAGGACTCATTTCTGGTTCTAGCTCTCTTCTGCTTAACCATTAGTTTTTAAAATCACGTTTCAGTAAGCAGTTCACCTTCCAATTATGCTAAACTGGTCTCACCTGCTCCAGGTACTAAACTGTCAATTCCCTCCTGGAAGGCGCTATACAAAACAACCTGTGTGGTCTATTGACACCTACAGATGAACTCATGCTAACGTGCTCGCTCGCTCTTTCTCTTTCTCTCTTACATACACATACACACACACACACACACACACACAGAGCTGTCTGTCTCATAGTCGTGTCTACTTGGTTATATTATACTCAAGTCAGAACACAAGAATGAAGATTGAATATTTTCCCTGCACGATGTAGCTTATTAATATAATTGCTTTTTAGGATTAGAAATACCGCTTTCCTTTATTTTCCCCTAAATGATTATTCATATGGACAAAGTGTTTGGGGATGAAAAATTGCTGGTTGACCCTCTCTAGATAAACATTCTTTTAAAATATGTGTATTATCCCCATCCCAGAATCTCACCTTCTCTGGCCCAAACTCCTCTGCCATCTGGGATGTCCATCATTCGAATAATAAACAGTTACAGAAACAGACACTAGTGTGTTCTATGAAATTCTGAAGATTATCAGAAGAGACTTCAAAATGAGAGCTGGGCTGGGGAGGCTTTTATAGATCAATGTTTTTTGTCTTTAAATGAAGAATAGCAAATAATGAGATTATATCTATTATCTAATAATTCATTCAAACTTCAACTATGTGCAAAAAAAAAAACTTAGAATAAAAAACTTCTCATTAAGTCACCAAAATTGCTTTAAGGGCAGATAAAATCTTTTAGTCAAGGACTTCTTGTTCAGCCACACTTGCGGAGTAGCACTTCCTTAGGACTGCTTTGGGCATAGGGAGATGAATCTACCCAAGTTCTGCCCCAGAGGAATTTGCCATGTGGTGAGGGGAAGACATTTTGCCGAGGGGGTAATGAGAGCACGCTTTAAGAGGAGCACAGAAAGCTGAGAAAGCTATGAGGGAATACGATTCTGGCTTCAGGGAAAGGGCAGAACATTTCAGGGGGCTTCACAGAGGCAGTGACTTCAGCTGGGCACCACCAGATGCTCAACAACTTAAAAACCTCAAAACACATGGTGCGCTTGGAAATGAAGTAATCTGGGAAAGCTTAAGCTTGTGGTGCTTCCAGGGTGGTGGAAAGTTGGAAATGGGCTGTGGTTAGATGGTGGGGAAAGCCTTGAATGTTGTGTGAAAGAGACTGGCACTTACGGTGCTGTCAGTGTGGAAACCTGGAGGTTTGGGGTTTATTAACAGAAATAACATGATCAGATCTGTGGTTGAGAAAAATTCAAGATGGCAGCCTCATTAAGGAAGGAGTGAAGAAGTAGATTCTGGGAGCTAAGTCCTCACGGGTATGAGCTAGGAAGTACCTTTGGGAATAGGTGTACTCACTGGGCCCAGTGAACTGATGTAAGAGGCACTAGGGAGGCCAAAGACTGCAGTGAAGCTTCCAGCCTCAACACACAAACCTCGTGAACAGAGTAAGAAACACAGGCAGAGAACACATTTGGGGAGAGGGCACAGAAGAGGACAGGATTTGTCAAGTGTGTGCGTGCACGGGATGGTAGATCTATCCTACATGAGGGTGCATGGATTATCCATCCGTACGGCAGTAGTCGGGAAGTCAGAGGGGAATACACTCTGCAGTAAAACATCTATTTAGGTCGGGGCTGGAGCTGAAGGACTTGACGTGGAAATGATAGTTGAAGAGACAAGGATGGATGAAATCCCCCCCAGGCAAAGAATAAAGGAAAGTAAATACTGGCGTACACCTACTCTGTATGAGGGACCGAAGAACAGAAATGGGTACGATACAGGAGGCAAAACTGAGCGTGAGGTCACTGGTCAGAGGAAGAGCCCGTCTTCGGAAAAGATGGATATCTCCAGAGAAATGAGTCAAAGAGGCCTGAAGTGACATTGGTGGCATCGCAATGAGGTGAACAGAAGCACAGAGGACCGTTAAGAAAATCTTTTCACAAAATGGCGGATGTAGAAACCAGACTGTAATTGATTGATGGGTGAATGAAACAGGACGATTAAACAATAGAAGGGAAGGGTACACGTGAAGAAGAAGAAGAGAGTGGAAAACAATGGGAGGAAGGAAATTAAGAATTTTGGTTTAGGGGGAAAGCAGCATGCTGGAGAAGGTGACTTGCATGGACAGGTCCTAGAAGAGAACAGAACAGGTTGGGGCACAGGCCTTGGAAAGAATAAAAGCACAGTCTCCTTACTTAGTCCCTCTCCTCCACCCTCATCCTGGACCTGTCATTCAGTCTGAGAAAGAGGACGAGAGAATACCTGGGAAAGAGGAGTGAAAATTATTTTTAGTGCCAAGACTCGATTTGCATGATCATAGCATCCCCAACGTCTCTCTCTACACACCCAAGAAAACACATAACCCTACATGTGTGTATCTCTTCCCTAGCACATAGATCATTATGTGCATTATATAGTTAGCCTTAGTTAGCACCTTCCATGTTTATTTCATAAATTCTCATAATTAGCATCTTCCATATTTATTCCAGCTAAAATTATAAAAATGTATAAATATGGACATGTAACACTGTACCTAATGATCACTCCTTGATTGTTGCAGATAATGGAAAAAGTGACGATGACATTTCGGGGGAAAAGAGGGGGAAATTTAAAACTATTTTCATCCCAGAGCTTATCATCCCCTTATAACAAAGTGGTTATCACATGTTTTATCAAATTATTTGGCTGTCATTTATTTCCTGCACTTAGGGGTGTAGGGTGCTGATCCCCAGGGGGTGGGGGTAGGGTGCTTAAAAGGCAGTCGGTTGGAAGGAATGAAGTAAAATGTATCCTAAATAATCCAAAAACTGGCCAGTTCATCTCTGAATAAATCAAGAGGTGGTTTTGCATTAAGGAATTAGAAGTGTCATTTCCAGCTTGTGATTTCTACGAATATTGGCTTCTACCCAAGCTGGATTTATAAGCAAATAAAGAAAGCCAGAATTAAATGGAGGCCTGAGGGAGCATCACCTACTCTGAATCCCTTCCAAATTTCAGTAGCATAACAAAATGTTGGTTGAGACACAGCCGTTTTTTAACCTCTGCGCACTGGTAAGACCCAGAAAAACTCAGATTTATGCTAGAAGAACAAAACAGCCCGTTAACAAAAGAGAAGAAAGAACATACTCATATGCAAAGTTAAACATTACAGGAGATGTTCTGAAATACTCTGGAACTTAAAAAGCTAATATACAAAACATTTTAAATCTTCTTTGAGTAGATACATATGTCCCATAGGCTATTTGTATTTTTAAAAGAACACCAATGAGAAGTAAGCTAGCATTAAAAGTACTTGTAAAACTAAGTGTCTCCAATCTCTTCATCAAGTTTTTATCTAGCCCTAGAATATGGAAGAGAAAATGTTTGTTTTTCATCAGCCTCGGTTACCAGAAACATGCCACGCTATCTGTGATAAACACTTCTGTTGCATAGAGGAAGACAAACCTAATCTTAGGGAAAGGGAGAGGTTATGGAGGGAGAAGCCAAGGCTTTCGCATGGAAAAGGCTAGGCAGGAAACCCTGGTCACACTCTGCCCCCTACCAACTGACCACCGGAAACTACATATCTGGGAGTCTTGCTGCTTTTAAAGATTTATCAAAAAGTTTTCATAAATCCCTGATTAAAATGTAATCAGGCATATAAACAGAATGAAGGAGATAGGAAATTAAATCACTGCATTCCAAGCTCAAGAAATCCCAGAAACCATAATAAAGTTATAATCTGTCTATCCACCTTTCAGTAAGTCAGCCTGAAATGTGGCTTACAACCATTAAAAAAAAAAAAAAATCAAACCGATGAGCCCAGTTTACCATACAAATAAATCATAAGTGGTTCCAAGGCAAGTACAAGTGATAGGAGCTAACAGTAGCTAGTAATGACCATGCTTTTGAACAAGAGGGTGGGGTGAGGGGGCCAAGGAGTTACAACTGTTTCCATACTGTAGACAAAATGTGAGTTGTCAATCAACTTTTCAAGATGTTGGCATGGGCATCCTCTCTACACGATATTCAGTCTCTAATGTGTTTGTGCCTAGTTAAAAATTATAGGGCTACCAGGCCCTATGAATGATTATCAAATACATTTTTATTTTAGGATTTTGTTTTTTAAAGAAAAGGAAGAAAGCGTGTAAGTATTATGGTTTATGATGGTCTCCCCCATGTACTAGGTTTGGCCAAAAGTGGGAAGGTTGACATTCTATTCTCTTGGTCCTCTGGCTATATTTTGAAATAGAACACACAGTTAAATGATATATTTTGCTCTCTATTCCAAACTGGATGCAATTGATTTTAACTGACTAAATTATCTAGTCTCTGCCAAGAATTTTATTTCATTAAGAAAATGATATTATAGAGCATCTGAGATCATAGAGCAGACTAAACATAATGCCAAAGGAGTTCTGAGAGTGTTCCACAGTGAAGGTTTGATTATTTGCAGATGGAATATGGAAGAAGAAAAAATAAAAGCATCAGCTCGCAGGCATCAGCCTAACCAGTCCCAGGATCACTGCTGCCTGCACAGTAGCACAAAGCCAGAAAAATAACTGATCTCCTAAGCCACAACACTTCTCTTTTGGGGGCGAAATTGAAAAAAGAGGGTACTAATCACTTTTCTCTCTAGAAAGTAATATTTAACTGCCACTATCCAAAACAAAGGGAAAAGGGGAAATGTTGGCACCACAATAGGCTCTAGTGTGTCAACTGTCACTGCTGACATGATTTGGCTAGTGGTCAAGCATTCTCCAAGGAACTAATTTAAATCAATCTCCTGTGGGCAAGCCAATTGTTTGGTAGGTGCAACAATTGGTGTAGAATCAATCAGTGGACATGAGATCAATTAAAACCAGCTTAAGTTTGTGAAGAGGGACAATTCACACAACCTGAGTTAGATCTCTATTCATTTCAATACGCTCACAATGCAATCCTTAAGCCTCCTCGCAAAGCAGAAAAGCTACTATCACCCTGTGCTGTCTAGCCAGGCCTTCAAGTAGTTCCACTTTTAATTAAAAACACAGTACACCCTTTGTTGGCACAGATAGTGTGGTCACTTTTAAAAGCCATAGTTATTTTAGCCAGAAACTTGGAATTTGGGAAGGGACATCTATTAAGGAAAGAGGGAGGGGGAAAAAGCAAACTTTGATTAAAAAAAATTTTTTTTTCTTTACAACCTTACCAATTTACACGTACTTGAAAGCAGTTGAATTTTATTAAATTGAAAGGTTGGTTTGGCAAAAGTTAACTCTTGCACGCTTTAGAATTGGGTTTCTAAGTGTCAGCACTTGGGGACATGGAGGGTAATTGCTAGGAGATTTTTGCCAAGCAGCTTTGAAATGAATAGGTTTTGCCTCAGATACCTAAGGCGGCACAGAGCCAAGTTTAGAGGTGGCAGGCACCGCATGGAAACGTCTGCAGTTCCGCTTCTGGCCGCAGGGGAGCTGCAACGTCCCCCGTCCAGCTTCGCGGCGTGAAGTACTGCTAAGATGCTACGTTCCTTCCTCCTCGCTCGGCCGCGATGGGACAGACAGTGTGGATCAGAAAGACCTCGCCGGATTAGTAAATCATCTAACGAACAACTTGGCAAAGCGTCTTAGGAATTTCTATGTTTGCACAAACGTTAAGCACCTCGGGTTTTTCCCCCCCGACCAAGCAGACTGCATCTTGCGCTTGTAGGTGGGGAGAAAGCCTCTCCAAACACTTTTGACCACACTGTAACCAAAAAAATTACTAGATCTGAGAATAATACCTCAAAAGAAAATAGCAGGTGGAGAAAGGAGGCAGTGGAGGAGGAGACCGAAAAGGACTTTTTCAGGACGAACATAAATATTAAACTTTCATGGCCTTTAGGAAGAAATTTCTCCCTAGCATTTTTACCTAGAACGGTTACCGAAAATAAGCATTTTCCAAATGGGAAAAAGGGAAGGGGGTGGCCTTTTTTAAAAACCACAGATCCTTAGTGTCAACTGCAGAACAGACGCTATTGAAATCGCCCACCACCAGTTACCATGAGCTCTGCCCTTGGGCCTGCCGATCTGCAGCTTAGTGACGTCCTAACAAGCTATGAAAAATTAGAGCGTGAAGAGCTCTTTCCAAAATCTGGGTGCAGGACCCGAGATTCCATTAAACGAGTTCTAAACAAATCACATCACAGGTCGAGGGCGACATTTAGATCCCGGGGGTGCGGGTGTGGGGGTGGGGGGATCAAAATTTGTTAACTTCAAGGTAAATTCTAAGCGTGCCAAAGTCCAAATTGCTATATGAAGCAGTTCTAAGGGGCTGCTATGCGCCGTCCATGCGCGGGGAACACACAGCCTGCTGTTTCAATCCCCCAGATGACTTCATTGTGTCTAGCAGCCCTTCCCCTAAAACGCAGCTGGATTAGCTGCAGCCACAGCAGGACTCAGACAGAAATGGGCGCACAGTAAATCTGCCTGAAAGCTAGCTCTCTGAAATCCTTCTGGAGGCTTCCACTTGCCTTTCCCGCAGCGCACACAAGTGATGGAGATTAAGGGAATGGTTAAAAAGCCTCAACTGACTTTCATTGAGGACAGAAACGGCAACTTTTGAGGGAAGTCTTACGGAGAGATTAAAGTCAGCCCTGTCCCCAAAACATCAACGCCAGAGCCCCCCAGAAACCCTGCCTACAAGTTGCTGTTCGATGCAAAAAGTCCAATAAACCAGCCCCTCTAGTCATAGGTTCCAGAAATAGAGGTCAATTTTGCCCTTTTCCCTGTAAATGTAGGTCCTCCACCTCGATTGGTACCCCGCCTCAGCTTTCGCTCGCTCTCTCTGCCTACCCTCCTCCCTCCCGCAGGCGGTGTTCAAAGCGCACGTGGGTGGGGAAGGTAGAGACAGATGAGCCGCACGGGAGACGGGCAAGAGGACCAAAAAGAAATAAAGACAGAGAGGCAGAAGAACAAGAAAAACTGGATGCCCAGTAAGAAAGGAGAGCGAAGGAGAGCAGAGCGGAGGAGCAGAAGAGTGGCAGCGAACAGGGTACGGACCGCACCGCTGGGCCCTGAGCGCCCGCCGGGCTCCCCCGGCTCTCCGCGCCTCCCGCTCCAGCTCGCCGCGCCTGGAGGGCTGGAAACGCGGCGTTCCGCCGAGCTCCGGGGCCCGGAAAGTACGGAGCGGCGGGTCCAAGAGCGGGTGGAGGGCACGGTCTGCCCAGCGGAGCCCGGGGAGCCCCCGCGTGAGTGCCGAGCCCTGCCCCCGCCTCGATCCCACTCGGATCCCACGCACCTCGGGCCGAGTAGGACCCACCTCGCTTACTGCGTCTCCATCGATTGCCTTGGCAGTGGCTGTAATCCATACAGTTCAGGATGATGAGGGCAAAGGAGAAGAGGCGAAACTGCATCTGGGCGGTCGGGCGGGGGAGAGGCGCCTCTCAAAGTCGGGGAACTCAAGTGCTCAACCAAGTAGCGGGCGCCCTCCGCGCTGCTGGGGAAGATGCAGAGGGTGAGTGGTCACTAGCCCCGGGGCCGCACAGGTCACGTCGACGCAGTCAGCATCTCTCAAGCCTTGAACGTGAGAGATGAGGAGGGCACACGGAGTGGAGAGAGCCCCTGGGAGACGACCGCCTCACCGCGCGTCCCGATTTAAGAAGGGGAGGGAGGGGGGCGCGAACCCACCCCCTGGCACGAGCGCACAGCTGCCGGCGACTTGGAGGGGAGGGTGATTCACAATCTGTGAATTAGCAACCACTGCGGAGCTACAGGCTCCGACCAGGGAGAAAGGAAAGCGCTCCGAGGGCGCAGGGTTGAAAGATCCCCTTTCTGGCCCTCGGGTCCCACGGTGGGGGTAAACGAGCGCCCCGGCTGCGGTGGCCGGACGCGGGGTCGCCAGCCGCGGCACTTACGTCTCTGGACGGTGCGGCTTGCCTAGGCGCGGCGCTCCATCCCGGGCTGGGGAGGCGAGGCGCCTCTAGGCTAGCACGTGGGCTGGGGAAAAGTTTGCCGGAGCGCCCGGCGGCTCCGGGATTCCGGCGGACGCCGCGGGCTAGCCGTGCGCCCACGGTCCGCGGGGCTGGCGGCACCGGCCGGAGCGCGGCGGGGCGGGCGCGTCCGCAGCCTCTGCGATGCTGCGTCCCCGCCGGTGAGTGCGGCGCTCGGGCGAGCGGCACGCCCGCGCTCTCTGAGTCCCTGTCCAACTGTGCGGTTCCCTAGGCTCTGCCCCACAGCCACTTCACAGCTGGGCTTTCTCCCTTTCCGAGCTGCGGGAGACAACGCTCCCGCGAGGCCGAAGGGATGTGGCGAGCGCACTTTCCGACGGAGATGCTGCCGGGCTGAGGCTCGGGATGCTTCTATAAGTAGGTGGTGCTGTGGTCCAAGGCATCTGTGTCAGGCTGCCTCGGAGTTCCTGGGTCCTAAAGCCAGGAACTCTCGGGTTTCCCTGTGGTCCTAAAGAGCGCTGACAGTCTCCAGCGAGCCCAACCCGAGGCAAATCCCCTCCGGGCTTTCCAGGAGTGCTCGGCTAAACTGAGGCATAGCCGGGATCCGGGCGCCCCCTTACCTTGCAGTGCGGGGGTGCCTAGCTGTCTTCAACCCCGAGACGTCTTTTTCGGGCGCTCCGGGGTCGGTTCCAACCTCTGCCCAGACATTCCTGCAGGAGGACCTGACTGACTGAGGGCTTCTCCTAAACCGTCCTTCCAGAGCCGCGTGCCGGGACTGCTGATTCTGACCGGCTGAGTTTGAACTTGAGCCGCGCAACCCGAAAGCTGCCCCACCTCTGCCACTTTTTAATTTTCGTCTCTTTGTTTTGCAGGAAGATCTATTAGCACGGCTGATATTAAAAAGTACCTTCAGTATACGGAGTAAAAGGGGTATTTCCAATAGCGTTTGCTTATCCCCAGACGTACTATTTATTGACCTTGTTTCTTCTCCAAAAAAACTTAGAAAAACTTTAGTCCTTTGCTTGCAGTACTCAAGAAATTGGGACCTTTTTTCTTTAAAGGAAAGTTCACTTTCCACTAAAGTATTTCTCAGTCATAATCCTCTTCTCTCCCTCCAGCCTGAAAGACTCCTGATTTAAATATCTAAGTGCCTTATGTTTGAGGGATACTGTTTAACGAAGTGTTACATGGAATACACTTGATGCTACCTGATTTCATTCTAATGAAATCTTCCGTCCTGCTTTCATTGCTGTAGGAATGAATGTATTTACTCTTTAGGCAAAAGATAAGATTTTGTTTCACTGCTAACCATGGCAGTATGAACGTTTGTAGATATCACCATATGCTAGCATTTTGTACCACTAAAATTTCCTTTTCTGTGCCTTCAGTTTCAGATGTTCAGAAATTAAGAAACTTGAGACAATCATGTAGAAACAATAAGACTATTAGAAGAGTTGTGTTTATTAACTATTCCATTATTGCCTATCCATGACTATTTTTTACAGACATCACTATTACATAACAATATTTACGTGCTAAGAACTTCAGTGTTATTTCCTTTATGCATGCTGAGAACATCCAAGTAAATCCGAGTTGAGGTCACTGGTCCCATTTCCTAGATAAGAAAATTCAGCCCCTGAGACTGGCCCACAGGGCACAAATAGAATTGACAAAACACATGCAGGAACAGTGGATCTGTTTCTCAACTTTCAGTCTTTGATTTTTATCACAGAATTTGAAGCAATTGGGAACATTTCAGCTAAGGGAGTGGCCCATCATTTAGCATGATGACTTGATATTGCAGAAACTATGCCTCCGTCATCATAGATAACACACCCAGGATGCACACACCAAATTTATTGCACGTCTAAAGATGCTAAATCCATGGGAGACTAAAGACTTCTCTAATTAAGTTCCCTGCCTTTCTATACAGCTTTGAGACCCCTTCAAGATCGGTGATTATCAGGATCTTTCAAAATATTTAAGGGCAAATAGAGCACAAGACTAAGTAGATCTAACTCCACGTTTGGCAATTTGCTGGAAATCAGCTTCTTTGGCATTATTCTTAGGAAATTAGACTAAGATCTCTTTCATTTCTGCCATGTTCTGGTTCAAAATTAATTTCCTATTTATATCAAGAAGTTTGTTTCTATAGGGTCTAACCAGTGTGAGGACAGACTCATCATTGGTCTGTCTCTGCTTCTTAAAGGATACCACTGAACCTCAAAAATCAGTTTTGGGGGTACTTAGAGTTTCACATTCTCTTTGGGGCTACTTTGTTGATAATGCAGACTTTTTTTTCTTTTCCATTCACTGAATATTTTTTCTGATTTCAAGAACCCAGGAATGCTCTTGCTACTAAAAAATACAACCCTAGCAGATCCTAAACTATCATTAACTTTAATCCCATATTTCTGCTTCCTTTCATTTCTAAACTCTGAATGTGTTGTTGTGGAGCCTCACAGCTCAGTTTCTCCATCTTGGAGACTCCATAAACTTTTCTTCAAACTGAGTTTAGACAGTGGTTTTATTAAACTAGCTTTATAAATAGATATGTGCCTGGTGTCTGTTTACAGAGAAACATACTGGTGAGATTGACTTCATACCATCATTGACGATAGAGAAGGTCAAGTGAGGGGAGTAGTATTATAGATGGAAGGCAACTTGTGTACTTTTGTGATTTGTAAGGCATTGATACAGCTAAAATTCAATTCTCAATAAAGAAGATACTAGGAAAGGGCTCTCCCTTAGCCAGCCAGTTCTCCTCCTCAGACAACCAGTTATCCGTGTATAACCCTCCAGGTTTTGAGTATACTTCCAGAGATGTGTTGTGCTTGTCAAGAAAATGGGTGTATATGTATGTATATACACATACTATATGTAGTATATTCTTCTCCCTGTCTTTTGTGGAGCTAGTAGAATACTATAGTCACAATTTGCCCCTCAATTTTTTCTCGTGTGCCTTAAAGTTCATCTGGTATCAGCTCATAAAAAAAACCTTCTTGTTCTTTTTATATAATCACATATCGTTTCATTGTGTGGTTGTGTTTAGCCAGCTCCCTGCCAGTAACATTTAGATTGACTTCATCTTTTTCTGTTATAAGCAATGTTTCCGTTAACCTTTTCATGGTTCATTTTACCATTGCATTATAAATTCCTAAAAGTAGAAAAGTTGGATCAAACAGATATGTGTGTATGTGTGCATTCTTAAAATTGCCTCCCACAGAGGTTCTATCAAATTACTAAGTATAAAAGTGTCCGTCTCCTTATATACTGAACAACATGTTCTGGTCTTTGATACTCCTGGGCAAACAGTGGTACCCGTAGTTTCCATTTTTATTTCCTTTAAATAAAATTATGTTTTAAATATTCTCAAATTATTTCATTTTCCTTTTCCATGAGCTATCCAAAGATTTCACTTACATTGTTTTCTATGTTCTTAGTAATTTATTTCTGCTTTGAAGAATATATATATGTATATGTATATATATATATATATATATATATATATATATATATATACAGACAAATATAATATCATGATTTTTGTTACAAATAGGTTCTCAAGTTTGTGATTTTTCTCTTAACTGTTTTTTGTTTGTTTTGTTTGTATTTTAGAGAGAAAAAGAGTGAGAGTAGAGGAGAGGGGCCAAGGGAGAAAATGAGGGGGAGAGAGAGAGAGAGAGAGAGAGAGAATCCCACACAAGCTCCACTCCCGGTGGGGAACCCAATGAGGGCTCAATCCCATGACCCTGGAATCATGACCTGAGCTGAAATCAAGAGTCAGTCACTCAACTGACTGAGCCACCCAGGTGCCCCTTAACTTTGTTTTTAATGTATACAAGTACTGTGCTGCAAATTTTAAAATACTTTTATGTAGTTAAATTTCTCAGTGCTCTCCTGTATAGATTTCTGTTTGTGTCATACTTGTAAAAGCTCTTCCCCATGCCATTCTTTTTAAACTTTCATTTGGGAGTTTCCTAATATATTTTTTGATATTAAAAGGCATAAGATGTTAAGGATTTTATGATGTAATACATTATAACAGATTTAACATTTTCTGAATCTTTCTTATATTCACAGATTTAGTTGACTTTGGCTCTGACTCTTGTTTTCATTAGCTAATTGCCTTAGAGTTCTCTTATGTTTTATGTTATCAGATATTTGTATTCTCAGATTTAAAGTTTCCCACAATTTTCTTATTCATTGTTGAAATTTGTTGATGTTGTACTTTCCCTTCCAGTCTAGAATTTATTCATTAATTAGTTCAAGACAAATTATGGGATTTTTGCCACTGTATCAATATTGAGAGTGTAATGTTTTCCTCTTAAATATAAGTTGAATATTTATTTTGCTAGTTGCATGTGATAGCCTATGTTCATTTATTATATTTTGTATGAAATAATTAAATTAATTAATATGAAAAATCTTCAGCAAGGTCATTGACCAGTCCTTATCCAGGCTAATTTGTTGTTTTTAAAAGCGACACCATAATCACTTATTTAACATTTGAAAAATGTGTAAATATTTGACTTCTCCAAATGTTAATACTATGTTCTGCCACTTGAGAACTCTTCTGTAGACTGACGTGATAGGCTTATTTCTCCTGTTGCTCTCCACCCACTTGGAAGATTTCCAGAAGGGCTCTCTTCAAAGGAAGTCCAACTCAGACCAGCTCATCAGAGAAATCTCAAGATTTGACCTGAAGTTTTATAATTATTTCTTTTATTTAATTTTGTGTGCTCTGAACTCTTTTGAACTAAAGAAATATGTGTCATTTCCATTCTTTTCTGTGTGAATGTGGTTGCTGGAAAGAAGTGTTATTACACTTGGTCAACGACGAGAGAGACAAATGATTCTCAGCTATTTTAAGACGTAGACTCAGTTTCATAAATATAATGAGAACTTTTTCTTTGAAACACAATTAGCCATGCTAACTGAGATAAGCAATAGAACAGGTAATCCCTAAGAGCAGGAAATACTTCCCCAGATTTTTTTTTATCAGCATGAGTATCCAAAATAGATATGCCTCTCCTAAGCAATTGGTTTATCTTTAATTTACAATTATAATTAATTGTGTTACAGCTCACGAGCAAATTTGTGGCTTACCCTCAGCAAGTATACATGACAGGCAGGCACTTTAGGTACTAGTTCATTTCTTGCTCCATTTTATGTTTCTAGTCTTGTTTTCACTTTGCTGTGTTTTTCTCACTTGATGTATTTACTTTGCAGTATTTTTTGCATCTTTATAAGCCATTTTAACTTTGAAACAATATAGAAAATTTTAATAATATATACATAATAATACAAAAATATATACACTGATCAGAGAACCAACGTGGGGGTTCTTCTAGTCACTAAATATGTCTGTTCTAGCTATTCACTCCAGAACAGGAAATAACCATGGTGTGAATTGGGGGACCCACTAGTCCCATTGGGAGATGGACCTAAGCTGAAATGCCATTAATTACCCAGTCTTCATAAGCCCCTCTCTCTTGACATGTTAGGTATTAATTATTTAATGTTAGTCCCCAAAAGTCTGGCTATTTCTACTTAACCAAAACACAGTCATCTGAGTAAATGGCCCTAGGTCCTGTTGGGGAAGACCAGGAAAAAGACTTAAAGTGAGGGTCCTTGCTCAAGAACTGACCTCCTCCTCATTTAAAGAGCTCTGAGGCTGTAAACCAGCTCAAGTCTGGGATTGGTTTAAGGGGCTGTGATTCTGTCTCCTGTGGACTCAAATTACATTTCTGTAAGCCAGACCTAAAGGTGTTCTGTTATACAAATCAAGTAAGACTTTTTACTAGGCTGCCCATCTATTTCAGTCCTAAAGAAAAAGTAAGTTATAAATACCAACTATAATCATATGACCAGTTGCAGAAACAGATAAGTATTTCTTCCTTGATTTGATATGAATATCAAATATCAATATTCTGTCCTCTCCTATTCCTCTACTAACATAAGATGTGTAAATTGTAGTTAACCTTATATCACAGTATTAAACCACAACATATGAAATAGTATGACTCAGCTAAAAGAATGAATATCACTCCAAGATGAATAAAGGAACATGTGAGACTCTGTGAATCCTCTTTTGGGAAGAAGATCAATATGTTTCTGCATGGATAGCTCCACCATGTTCTGTGGAAGTATCAATTTAAATGTGGTTAACTGAGGTGTGTATTGGATGCTAGATTGTCAAGAGGATGGACTGTTGTGGTTTGTACTTATCCCTGGGTTAATTTGGGAACTGTATTTCCCAAACTCTCTGCCGTGTAATGATTTGGAGTTAGAGCTGGCTGAAACAGGCATTTACATGAGATTGGGGCGGGGGCGGGGGTGGGGGTCAGAAGTAGCAGTCAAGAATTTCTGAAGGTTTTTCTTAGTAGATGTAGTGATGGACAGAGGCTGAGATACACAGTGGGTATCAGCTTGACCTCACTACATATAGCCCTTCTTCTGATTGGTGGTCCTGATGACCCAGACACCCCATGCCCATGCCTAGACAACCAGCTGTAAAGACAACAAATTTCCAAAAACCTCTCCCCTTTGCACTATGGTGGTTGGGATGCTTGGCTTTTCAGACACATTAGCAACTCCTCTGATCCTCCAATTCCCCTTCCAGATATTTGTTTTCTCAGCTTCTCTCATAATTGTGTGAGATCTAATTCCTATAATAACTCCATCCACAACACCTAATGAATATGCTCTCCTGACTGAACCACAGCCGATATAAGGATTACCTATAGGTTTTCCATGATAAAAAAAAAAAAAATAAAGAGAGCTCATTCTGTTTTCCTCCCACTTCTTCTCTACACACCATCCTTTCATCTTTCACGTATGGTTAGCTCAGTATTGAGTGGTTATGTTATTATGACAGATGTTATTCAGAGCCATGTCATGTAGTAAACTGTAACTACTGTTACATTCCTGTGTAATTTATTTGTTTTCTCTGAAATTATCATTACCTTGTTTTCTCTTCTGTAGAGTTTTCTGTGACTTTCCAGGAATTCAATCCAAACATTCTTCTGGTGTTCTTAATCACCTCTTAATATGTTTACTCATACCAAGTAGACCATCAATTTCATCTTCTTAAAGTTTCTCATGAAGGCTCTGGCATGCTTCAGCTGAACTGGTTACCCTTTGGGTTGTCACTCTGGAATGTCCCTTCACTATCTTCCTGGGAATTCCCTTTCCTTCTCACCTCTGGCAAATTTTCTGTTTTCTGTGTCTGACATCTTCCCCTTTCCAAGTGAATCTTTCACTATGGTGAAGGACATTCTCCAAGACTTTCTTGAAAATTTTTGTATAGGAGTAAATTTTTTGAGATTTGTATGTCTAAAAATGTCCCTATTCTACCCTCACAACTGATTACTTGGCTGAGTATAAAATTTTAGATTGAGATTATTTTTCTTTACTCTGCTGCCTTTTACCCTCCAAATGATGTTTGAGAAGGCCAAAGCCATTCTAATCACTGATTCTTTTTCATGTTCCTGTATGGAGCCCACTCCCAGAAGTTTGTAGCCTAAAATTTCACTATGAGTACTGTGTTGTGGATCTTTTTTCGTTGTCCTTCCTGGAAGTTTGATGATGCTTAAAACCTGCAAATTCATGTCCTTCCATTCTGCACCTGTTCTTTGGTTATCGTGTGGATGTTCTCTCTCCCCACACAATTTTTTTCTCCTCCTTTTTTCTTTTTTTTTGGAAGATCTGTTGTTCAAATATTGAACATTAGAGTGGTCTTTTAAATTTCCTATAGTACTTCTCCTATTTTTCATCTCTCTGTCTTTTTTCCTCTACTTTCTGGAATTTGCTCTCAACTTTATCACCCGAGTCATAAAAAGAATTTTCCATCACCCTTCTCATTCTTTTCATTACAAGACTTATCTTTCTCTTTTTAACTTTTTCTTTATTTTTTTAAAAAAGTTTATTGTCAGATTGATTTCCATACAACACCCAGTGCTCTTCCCCACAAGTGCCCTCCTCCATCACCAC